>BMAV01014626.1:725961-736868 GCA_019973955.1 Trichonephila inaurata madagascariensis | reverse complement strand
TTTGTTTGATTAAATACCGTATGCGTTGTATTCCTTTTTCAGCGCCGATGCTTTCGTCATCCTTTAAGTAGATAATACTCTCCCTCATTTCAGAACTTCATGTCTCTGAGATGATTTTTCTTGAAGTTATGGCAATAAATCCCCGTGTTGCTTAAGTTTTGCACACCAGTGTATATATATATATATATATATTCACCTTCATATAGGAGATAAAAGCTCTAAAAGCTTTTAAAGTTCTGACCCTGACATAGTTACATATGAAAAGAAGAAAACCCATTAATTAATAATAAAAGCGTGATAGAAAATGTTTGAAAGAAAATTTATGCATCTTTAAGAATTTCTTGTAATTATTTTTTTTACATTATATTTACTTTTGACTCAAAAAATTTTATAATTGGTTGTATGTTATGCAATTGTGTTATAAAATACAAACTAAATAAAAATAAAAAAAAACTATTTAATATTTTCTTACACTTGGGTAGAAATCTATAATACCAGAATCAAAAAAAAGAAAAAAATTGAAGCACTTTTTAAAAACAAAATTTTATAATACCTTTTGGCTACACAAAAAATAAAAAACACCTTCGCATTAAAAACAACTATTCCAAAAACTTCCTAGATGCTATGCTCTAAGGCAGTGTTTCTCAAAGTGTGGGGTGCGCCCCCCTGGGGGGCGCGATAATCCTACAAGGGGGGAGCGAGCATATCGAAAATAAAAGATTTAAAAAAAATTAAGTTACTGTAATGAAGTAAGAAAATACTTTCTGACACAATAAAAAAACACACACATTTACACTGATAGAATTTATTAGTATTACTTCATCAATCATAAAAGCTTTCATTTCGATACATTCATAGCTATCTGATCCTATAAATAAATAAAAAACATCACGTTCTGTTTGATTTGCTATAATTCCACGATGAGAGATTTTTTTACTGTGAGTTTTCTCTTTTTAAATCTAAAATACTATTTCAGAGCAAAGACAAAACCCAGACCCAGAGAAACATTCTAGGAAGATAAAAAATTCATCTGTTTTACCTTCGAACTTACTGGTATGGTTAGCTCGTTCCTTTTTTTTTATGTCTTTATTTTTCATTTAGGGAAGTTGTAAATAATGGGCCTATACGAAAGAGTTATATGACATTTCGAAAAGTACAGAAAGCACTTTGAAGGATTATTTGGCCAATATTTATTTTTATGAGTGTTCTGAAACATATAAAACATGATGAAAAACGTTTTATATAATTCCTTTTTAGAACTTAACATTCAAAGTTTTACATTGATTAAACATTTAACCCTAGAGCGTTCGCGCGGGGTACAAACTACAAAAATTTGAACAAAATATGACAGTTTTGCTTGCAGATATCATTCCTGTAACGTTCGTAAACAGTTTCTGTGATTTGTGTCCTTTATTAAGGCCACGTACCTTAGAAACATTTTAATTCGGTTCTATAGGAATTTTTCTCAAATTATCAATGAAAAAAGGTATAGAAAGTAGGTAAGTATACTTTCTCTTCGTTAAATTATTAACTGGAATTGTGATTTTTATTATGTACAATAAAAATAATTGTAAAAAAAATCTTCGGGGTGACTCCGTCATCTCGCGCGACTATTACCATTAGTATCGAATGTGCGTCTGCTCCCGGGTTAAAACATTTTGAAGTCTTCTCGTTTTAAATATTAAAAATAACACAATTATTCTTTTTCGGAATTTTACATTCTTTTTCATTATTTAACATTAATAATAAATGCTAATTTGTGAGGATTATAATTACACACACACACACAGTTCGTTTAAATCTATTTATAATATGAGCATTCATTTAAAAAAATCATTTTACATTTTTGTATTCATTGCCGTGCTCTTGGTTTTACTCTCCGTACAATTCAGCAAGTGCCGACTGGGTGGTGTAGTTGGTTTGTCGCTGGCCATCTGCACCTAAGGTTGCGGGTTCGACCGCAGCCCATGTCGGTGGATTTTCATGATGCAGGAAATCAATAGCGGTCATGAACGGCCATGTCGCGTAAGATTATTCGGCATGTAAAAAATCCCTCGAAGTGCCCGTTTGGCTTGACTGCCAAAATTCTTTAAGTTCAATTTTGCATCGTCAAAGCTCAGGTGCCTTCCTCTGAGGAGGAAACTGGGCATCAAAATTATTTGCGGCAATTGTGTGGTATCGCCTATTATACGGTGCCGAACTAAAAAGTGGTACCAGCTCCTGGGGCATAAGCTAAGTCTGCAAAGGTAAAAAATACCAACATTTGCAATTACACGTTTTAAGCAGACGTCGGATAGTTTGCCCAGACTCACGCAGACGTTCGCGAGAATGCTAATTGTGACGGATATGATTGAGAGCAACATAGACTAGACTATTTTTCTAATGACATTTAACTTTTAGAAATGGATGATGGAAGAAATAAAAAAAAATCTTTAAATAAATATAATTTTGCAATCTTTTCCAATTTAAAAATTATAGATACGAAAAATAACACATGATAATTATCGTATTACTTAAAAGTAATTTGTTTTTAAAATATATATTACTTATAAAAGTAATTTGCTTAAAATATATATTACTTAAAAGTAACAAACACAAAATTTAATACTTTCTTGTGAATTTTAACGGTTTATAATTAAGATCGTATATATGGTAGCTTTAGAGACAAAGCGCATTAATATTGTATAAGGGGGGGGGGGGGCGATAAAAATTATGATTAAATTTCGGTCGCCAGTAGTGAAAGTTTGAGAAACACTGCACTAAGGTTAATTTACATATTTTAATACATTCAATAATGATAAAATGTTCATTAAATAAAGTGTATTTCAGATTTATACTTGCATGAAAATATTTTGCATTGTATCAGATTTTTTGTTATTACTTAATTTTTGTAAAAAATGCCATCTTATAGTTTTTATAATCATAAAACTTAATAGTTTTTATAATCATAATTTTTGAGCATGTATCTAGATCAGTGTTTCATAACCTATGTGCCAAGATAATTTTTGACGAATAATTAAAAGTTCATGAGTTTGGTAGCTTTGAAAATAGTAATATAGTAATTACTTCAATATTTACTAAAGATATATATATATTTTTTATTTTGTTTTCCTACTATAATTTGATATCATTTTTTTGCCCAGTTGTAATTGACATAGATTCAAATTGGCTTTCTTGAAATCAAAAGATTTGCAAAATAATCCAATTTTTACATTTTTTTTTATGAGATTGCATTGCTGTGAACTAATGAAAAATATTTCATTCAGTATATAATAATGGTCAGAAATTTAATCAAATCTTTTGATAAAAATATATATTTATAACATACATCTTTCACACATTTTTTTATATTCAGATGTGCGACCAACAAAAAAAGAATGATAAATACTGGTCACATTGTGTTGAGCTTATTAACTCTTTCATGCTTTGTGGTACATATGTTGTAACACTAGTTTTTACTTGTTTATTGTGTGGTGGTACATAAAATGTACCGCATGTTTGAATGCCTCAGAAATTTATGCTAGGGGGTACATTCTCTGAACCACCACAGAGGTCAACTCCTAGCAGTTACTCAAGTTTCAACAGATTTCAGAAGCTAATTGTTATAATATTATAGTCAGAACCACAGGATGCTTTTAAGATAGTTATTTATTAAGTTTGCTTAGGCTACGTGATGCTTCACGTTCTACATGGGAAATAATGGCGCCCTCTTATTAGATTACATAATATAAACAAATAGATTTCATACATGGGGCACCATCTATTAAGAAGTAACAACTAATATCTAACATGTCCTTTTTTTTTCTTTCCTTTCAAAACATTGAGTTTAATGAGTACAATTACTTAACTATGAATACAATTGCTTGATTAAAGTTTACTCAATACAATACAACCAATTGTTAAGGACAACAAAACTTATCTAAATTATTTTACAAAATTGTAGTTTTACTTTAAAATTTGTTAGGTAAATTTAACTCTTAGATTAATTATTAAACTTAAAATATGTTTGTCAGAGTTCTTTCAATTGTCTCTATAGCGAACAGGCTTCACTATATTTCTCGAAGACTTTCGTACCACAGTATTGCTCTGCTCATTAAATGTTTCAATTGGAACTTGAAATTGCTGGTTAATATTGCTTCTGTTTGTTTTAGGTGATGCATTTATTTGACTGTCTGCAGAATCATTTGGAATTCTAGAAATTTCAGTAGCATCTCTGTTATAGAGATCTTCTACAGTTCTTGACCAACGTGGATTATCATTCTCAGTGTTGTCTTGTCGAATGTGAAATCTGTTTCTCCTGAAAACACCTTCATCCTCTCCTTTTATTGTATATGAGCGAGGTTGAGGACCTACTTGAATTATAGTTCCTTGCTTCCAAGGCTCTTTCATTTTATGTTTAAACCATACTTTAGCATTTTGATGTAGCACAGACAACACTGTTGCATGCTTGCTAGCATATTTGTTTTGAATGATCTGCCTTTTCCTCAAAGCTTCTCTTGCTCTTTCAACATCAAATGTAGGTTTTAATTGGCCTGGGTGTGATGGCAGGAATGTTCTTAGCTTTCTTCCCATTAAAAGTTCAGCTGGTGATGGCATGTCCTTTGCTGGTTGTATCCTATAGTCAAGCAATACAACATACAAATCTTTTCCCTCTCCTGCAGCTTTAGTAAGAGAATTTTTTACTGTTTGCAGTGCTCTCTCTATTTGTCCATTTGCTCTAGGAAAATGAGGAGGTGTAACATAATGTTTAATTCCCCATTCTCGGAAGAAATTCATCATCAAATTTGAGTTATAGGGTGGTCCTCCATCACTCACAAGTTCTTCTGGTATTCCATGTGTTGCATAAATGGATTTCATGACTGTAATGACACATTGTGCTGTTGTACTGTTAAGTGGTTTCAGTTCAACATACTTGGACAAATAATCTATCATTAACTGATGTTCTTTGCCTTTTAAACAAAAGAAATCACATGCAACTTTTTGCCAAGGTCTGCCTGGGATTTCTGGATTGATAAGAATTTCCTTTTGGTTTTCTCTTTGATATTTCTGGCAGATTTTGCATTTCGACACATATTCTTCAGCATCTCTATTCAAGTTAGGCCAGTAAAAATATTCCCTGGCTTTGATTTTACTGGAAACTATACCTTTGTGTGACACATGCAATAGCTTCATTATTTCTATTCTATATTTTACTGATACCACTAGTCGTTGTGTCCTCTGCAAATAATTCCTTCTTTTGTGGAATATAATTCTTCTTTGCAATGCCAATAAGGTTGTGCAGCTATTTTTGTTTTCTTTTTCCGTGGCCAACCATTATTAATGTGAAACAACACATCTTGCATTTCAGGATCACCTGCTGTTAGACTTGCTATTTCCTCCCATTATGGCTTGTTTTACCAGCTCAAAATCCCTCTCTGTGTTTCTATCCCAGATCCACACAGAATCTTTTTTAAGAAGCTGCCTTAGATTATGCGTTAAATTTGAAAGGTGTGGTGTAAATTTTGCTAGATAAGTTACCATACCGAGAAATCTTTGCAAATCTTCTTTGCAGTTAGGTGTTGCAAACTCTTCAATGGCTCTAATTTTCTTGAGATCTGGTTTAATTCCTTCATGACCTAGATAGTTAACTGAAGTTTGTGATAGCTGCGTTTTCAACACATTAAATTTTAAATTGCCCTTTCTTGCTTTCAAGAGTGTTCGACGTAATAATCTGCAATGTTCTTCCATGGTAGGTGAACCCAGTGCAATATCATCAAAGTAAGGATTTATATCTTCATCTTCTTTATAAATTTCATCCATTGCCTTTTGAAATTCTTCAGGAGCAGAATTCAGGCCAAATGGCAATACTAAAAATCTGTACCGCCCTCAAGATGTACAAAATGTGGTTAAATATGATTCTTCATCTAATGGTAACTGCCAAAAACCATTTTTTGCATCTAAAACAGTAAACACTTTGCCACCTTGCAGCTTTGTAGTTAGTGCATCTGCCGTAGGGATTGGGTAATGAGGTCTTTGAATAGCCTCATTCAGTGGCCTGGGTTCAAGACAAATCCTTAATTTCTTAGGCGAGTCGATTACAACCATGTTGCTCACCCACTCAGTTGGCTCTTCAACTTTGCTTATTATGCCTGCTTCTACCATATTACTTAGTTCTTCTTTGACTTTGTTATGTATAGCAAGAGGCACTTAACGAGGGGCTGCTACATGAGGAACAGAGTTTTCTTTTAATTTAATTTTTACAATTCTTTTAAATCTTCCTGTACCAGTAAAAACATCAGCAAATTCTTTCAAAATTAATTCTGGAGTTTCAATAGGACTTTTATAGATCATATTCAATCTCTGGATCAGCCCTAATTCTCTGCAGACTTCAAGGCCTAAAATTGGACATGAATTTAAGCTTGTAACTAAAAATTTATAAGTTTTTCTATACCTTTTAGTTTCACAGTTGAGGTAGCATTCACCTAGAATTGGAACTCTGTTATCATTGTAGTCAAGCACAGCAATTTCTCACTACTGGCTTTTCAACCCATTTTAAAAGTTCTGACTTGGGAATTACATTCACTTGAGACCCAGTATCCAGTTTAAACGTTACAGCATTTTTATTTACTAAAAATTTTTCATACCACACACAGTTGGTTTCTTTCGCGTCCAGTTCATTTACTGACTTCAGTTCCCCAGTATAAATAGTATCAGAATTCTCACTGTTTTCTTCCATAGCATTCACTCTTCGAGCAGCCATGTTTTTCTGTTTACTTTGGGTTCTGCACATCTTTGCCCAGTGATTTCTTCCGTCACAATTTCGACATTTAGTTCCGAATGCCGGACATTTCTTCTCATGTTTTTTCCCACATTGCTTGCAGTTGAACTCATTTTTCTGATTATTGATGCTCTGCTTCCGATAATTTTTAAAATTCTTCAAAGCATTCACAGTAAGTTTTTCGTTCTTGACTGATGCTTGTACCTTACTGTTCTCAGCGGTTTTGCATTCACTCACCACCTCCTGTAGTGCCCTGGCCTTTTTACTTGTTTCTCTAATTAATCTCTCCTGCAATGCTTTGTCCAACAGTCCTTGAATTAATTTATCTCGAAGCATGCGGTCCTGTGATTCACCATAATTGCATTCTACAACAGCGTTACGAAGCCTAGAATAATAGTCCGAAAATTTTTCTCCTTGTTCCTGTTTTATTTCCAAGAACTTAAAAGAAGCAAAAACTTCGTTTTGATAGGCCAGAAAATATTTATCAAATTCCTGAAGCACTTGTTGCAGAGTCACACCCTCACAACCATCGTTAGGCTTAAGGTCAAAAGCTCGTAGCTGTTTTTTCAATTCTTCTCCGCATAAATGACGGAAAAGAGCAGTTTTTGTTTTTTCTGGCGCTTCACTGTATCAAAAGGGCTTCCAAATAATCTTCAAAATCTTCTTTCCAATGTCTCCAGGATTCCGATGGATTCGTACCCGCTTCAAATGCTGGAATCGTTGGTAAATTGTTTGCCATTTTTAAAACTATTTTCTAACAGTCTCAATTTGCAAATTTTAAAAGTATTTTTGAAGAAAAAATGCACAGAATCTTATTCTGACACCATATAATATTATAGTCAGAACCACAGGATGCTTTTAAGATAGTTATTTATTAAGTTTGCTTAGGCTACGTGATGCTTAACGTTCTACATGAGGAATAATGGCGTCCTCTTATTAGATTACATAATATAAACTAATAGATTTCATATATGTGGCGCCATCTATTAAGAAGTAATAACTAATATCTAACAATTGTAGATAGATGTAATGGATTTATGCAGTGGTTCATTCTTTGATCAGCTGTGAGTTTGTTGAGTGGTATTTTTTGGAAGTGACTGTATTTCTAGTAGTGTGTGTTGTGTATTTTTATGTGTAAATGAAAATGATTCTTGTGATATTTGATACAAATCAGGTAAGTACATATATTTTGTAACTAAATAAGTCAATATTACAATAATTAGTACCTCACATGGGCATTTCTAGTATGAAAATATGAGAGTTCAAAAAATGTACCACCATGTTATTAAAGGCCATCTTCTCTCTCTCTCTCTCTTTACAAATACAAAATGCATTATGCCTTATTTTTTCCCAATAATATTGTGCCAGATAGATTTGTTGTAAGTTACATTTTTTAAACAATAATAATATTTATTAAGTAATAATACAGACAAAATTACACAAATATCCTGAATGAGCTATAGCTTGTGTTCAGGAAAAAATAAATACGACTAATACACTTATTATATATGTTGACTAAATAAAAACTAGGTAAAAAAAAAATGCATAGAATAGAATACTTAAAATTAAAACTAACCTTAGGTAAATTAGGACTAAGCTAAAATTAAGCTTACAACACTAGATTAGGAAAAATTGAAAATGTTTTTATTTATAGGATGAATAACAGTATAAGATGAAGTGTAGTTATTTATTTTCCCAAGTTCATACAGAATGGATGTGCTGTGTCTGCAAAGTTTCATTGTTCCTTAGGAAGAAAAAATCATGTTTCAAGAACTATCATGCAGCGTGAAGTGTAGTGGTACAAATATGTACTTCCTATTTTTTAAAACTTTGGACACCCTTTATTTGAAAAAGTGTTCAATATTATTAATATGTGCCAGCTTTTCAATAATTATAATTTTGTGAAGATTATTTAAAATATTTGTAATTATTTCCCTCTAGTGCATTATTTTTATCGAAATTTCAGCGCATGATAGAATTAATTATGTATCTATATCCAATAGAAACATGCATCATTAAGAGTGTAATGATGCATGTTAAGAAAAATTAACTTAATTTGCGTTTTTAATTTGATTGCTTTCACAAAATAATGAATGTTCATTCTTTTTTTTTTTTTTTAATCTTTGTTAGATGACAAAAGTTCAATGTTTCCACTGATACAGAAAGTAAGAAGTTGCTTTAAACACATGAAATATTCTTATTTAAATATTCTAAATAAACATTTGTAAGAGCATCAAAAATTTCTGAACTAATTAATTCCCATTTGAAGAAATTTGAAAAAACCTCAGAGTTAAAGCCAATCTATCTCCTCTTTGTGGTTGAATATTATCTCTATAATATCCCTTTTAGAAATAATTGACCCAGCTATTGACAGTAAATTATCGAAAAATTGCAGCGACATTCGAAAAAAATTAAAATAGCTTTCTGTGTTTGACACACGCATCTCATCTATTAGCCTAGATGTTGGTTTTAATCGTTTTTTTTTTGTTTTTTTTTTTGAGAAATACATCTAGCACACTATTGTTTCTTTTCCTCCCTTTTTAATTACTAACAAAACTGCAAAAAAAAATATTTTTTTTTCTCTTGCGTGATCCATACTTAATAAGTCAGAATCAACTACTTACAGAGATTTTCAACTACTATCTTCAATGTCACCTAATGAGCAGAAATCCACAGCGAGCGTACAAAAAAGCTTTGGTGTGAATCGAACAACGAAAACATCACTCACTCCTTCCTACTATGATCGCGACGTTTGAACGCCTTAGGGCGCCGAAGAAGGCCGTATCACACGTACACGTTTCAAGCAATTTTTCGCCCAATTCGTGCAATTTTTACTCAGTTGCCATAGCAACGACTTTCGAACAACTTTTTGCTAGTAAGCTCAAAAAATTGTTCCAAATAAAAATTGCTTGAAATTCTAGCCAATAGGGTTTTTCGGCGCCCCACGTCATAAACAAGATGGCAGCTTCGGTTTCGTCTAACACATCAGATATGCCGTATAATATTTTAATGGTGTGTAATATTTTAACGGCGTATAATATTTTAAATAGAATGGTGCTTAATTTCTGTTTACCCCCATCAACAAAAGCGCAAACGAAATAAAAGAAATAGTTTTAGATGTTCGTTTTCCGAAGCAGAAAAATCGGCGAGTAATTTTTCAATCTGGAGATAGAGCGCAGCTGATGTTAGAGCATGTCGTTTTGTTTACGGCAACCCTTCCCCTCAGTAGGACGAAAAATTGCTTGGAAAAATTGTACCAAAAATGTACTTGTGATACGGCCTTAATGGCTCCAAAAACAACCCCAGCTAAAGACATAACTAGATTTGGGCGCCATTTTTCTGTCTGATGATGTAGAACAATAGCCAGATTTTTTTCTAATCAAATATTTTTTTTAAAATGGCAGATAACGTTAGTGAACAGCCTCTAAATTTACATGTAAAATTACATTTGACTTAATTTTTCATCGGTTATGCTATTTGTAGTATTAAATTCTTTTTCCTGTAAATTTGAGATGTTTTCAGAGTAATTGCAGATTTAAAGAACACTAGTTTAACGTGTGAGAACAATCCATGCAAAGGAACGAAAATTCACATCCCTAATCCACAACATCTAATTTAACTATCTGATTTTTAAATCAAATTACTCACTGAAAAATAATTTATCACTTTTAACGAAATTTTTTTTTAACTTTCTCAATCTGAAGAATTTTACTTACTTATTTATTATTTGATTTATGGTGAAGACTTACATAAACTATAAAAAAAAAAATTAATATGTATATATTTCTTAAAATGTCAGCCTTAGGATTAATTGAGGTACCTGACGAGTTTAATCAAATAAATTCGGTACTTACGTATTGTCGCAACCTATTGGGGACATTATATGAAACGAAGTACATGTTGTGCATACGACACATCCGAAATCGGGGTTGCCAACTTCGCGAGTTATCTTGAACGTTGGCGATTGATGCGATAATACACTGCTGGTCACCGTAAATGCAACACCCTGAAGGAAGCATGCAAATAACATGAAATGTACAACATGCATTAGCGAAGGTGATATATGCAAATGATTAGAATTTCAGCGCAGACACACATCACGTGCGCCTGTGGCGCCACCCCAAAGCGCTATTTAAGACTTGGAGATTCC
>BMAV01014626.1:693942-725561 GCA_019973955.1 Trichonephila inaurata madagascariensis | reverse complement strand
ACGTGGTCGATCGCATCCACCTCAGTGCACCACTTCACGAGAGAACACGCAAATTGTGCTCATGGCAGTGACGGATCGTTCAGTCACATCACGAACCATACCACAGCACATTGAGTCTGTAACGCATCATTCAGGGTCTGCGGGTACCATTCGACTCCATTTACAGCCGAGTGGTCTGTCCGCAAGACGTCCATTGCTTGGTCTACCCTTGACGCAGATCCACAGACGTCTCCGCCGCCAATGGTGTGATGAAAGAAGGATGTGGGTGGCAGAATGGAATGAAGTCTTTACTGACGAGTCACGCATCTGTCTGCAACACCACGATGGTCGGATTCGAGTCTGGAGACACCGTGGAGAGAGAATGCTGAACAGCTGCGTTATGCACCACCACACTGGTCCTGCACCGGGTATAATGGTATGGGGCGGTATTGGATATCACTCTCACACTCCTCCAGTACGCATTGCCGGTACTTTAAACAGCCAGCGCTACATCTCCGAGATGTTGGAGCCAGTTGTCCTTCCTTACCTTCAGGGTTTGGCCACAGCCATATTTCAACAGGATAATGCACGAGCACACGTGGCACTTATTGTCCAAAGGTACTTCGTCAATCACCAGATTGAATTGCTTCCCTTGCTGGCTCGCTCTCCGGATCTTTCGCCGATAGAAAACATCTGGTCCATGGATGCTCAACGATTGACCCAGATTACACCCCCAGCTGCCACACCAGATCAACTTTGACAACGTGTGAAAGCTGTTTGGTCTGCTGTACCCCAAGAACACATCCAAAGTCTCTTTGAATCAATGCCGAGGCTTGTGGCAGCGGTGATCTCCAACAATGGCGGCTACTCTGGCTACTGATTCTGGCAAGAGCCACACTTCTCAGAAGTCTATAAATTTAATCATTTGATATTTGGTCAATATGTTGTCATTGTCTTTTGTCTTTTGTCTGTTGTCATTGTTTTTTATGCCACCTGATCTTGACTATGTCAGATCCAGGCCCACGAAATTCATCGAGGCAAGTGGCTAGATGCACCCCTGTCGTTAGCCGTAAACTTGAGCACCATAGAGGTAACAGTACAATTTTGAGGGAAAACATCATGGGGAGAGGTCAAAAGCCTCCCACCTCTCTTTCCCTTCCACCATTCTCACGAGAGGACTTAAGGCTCGACGGCTAATTGGAATGTGAATAAAAACCTTCATATTCCTGTCGCAAAGGCACTATACATTTGCAAGCATCCATGACTTCTCCGGGATTCGAAACCAGGCCCTACGGCACAGCGGTCTGCTTCGCTAACCACTATACCGAATGGACGATTCTGCTTCTACTTGGAACATTTTTTAAAATTTTAATGGGACTGCCGTTTGGTGTCTTACCATTGCGAACCTTGTACATTCCTCGGGAGTTGGTATCTCTTTCTAGTGCGGCACCATATAGGCGGATACCAATCACAGCAGGTAATTTTGAGGCTCAGTTTCCTCTCCTGAAGGAAGCATCTGAGCTCTGGAAATGCGAAATCATTCTTAAGGTTTTAATTTTACCAAGAGCACCCAAGCCAAATAAACACTTAAGGGATCTCTTACATGCCGCATAATAATACGACATGGCCGTTGACGATTTTCTGCATCATGAAAATCCACCGATTTGAGTCGGGGTCGAAACCGGAATCTTAGGCGTACAAGACCAGCGACAAATCAACTACGCCACTTAGCTGGCTCTACTTGGAACACAAATGTCCAAATTTTCTATAATTTACAACGATCACTAAATTGGGAATCAAAGTTTCTACAAAATTGTTTTAAAAAATTCCACACACTGTTTTTAATTAAGATTATAATTGAAAACACCTCTACATTGTCGCTATTATATGTTAAAAATGGTATAAAATATGATAAATGCTATTCTAGACAAAAAATATTTGTAAAAAATTGGAATATATTATAACAAATCATATCTTTGATTTTGTATTGGGATATTTTAACAGATAAAATTTAAGGAGTAAAAATTTCTGGCCTAATCCAAAGTATTCATTATAAAGAAGAAAAATAAAAACTTACAAATTATACACACTTAACAACTCACCTCTCCAATCTACTAGTGGTTCTTCTTTTTTCATCATAAGAGTGTATTTTATTTACTTCATTGCATCTCCCCCTCCCACGCAATTTTGCTGATGCTATGGAAAGCCTTATATAGATGTTAAAATATGTTCATATAAAAATACAAATTCATGTACAAGTCTCAGTAAGAGATAATTTTGAATTTCTGGCATCGAACATTTATGTCCTGAATTAAATATATATATATATATATATATATATAGTAATATAAAATAACAGTAAAGAAGTACTAGAACCTACAGTGCTAAAGCAGGAAGAAATTGGAATTCACCAGACATAACAAATGTAGATACAAAAAAGTCTTTGGACTAAACTGGAGACCTATTATGATTTCTAAAACTGTCGCTGAATTAGGCCAGCGAATTAGGGTTAGCAATGCTTTACGGATCCTACCTTCCCCGTTCAGCAGAAACTTTCCACATAATAGGAGGAAAAAACACCTAGTTGAAAAGTTAAGCCTAATACAACACGTGGAAGAAAAACCTGATAATATATTAAAATGAAGCTAAGAAAATAGAACAATCAAAATAAATCTAAAATGAAAAGGAAAGTAAACAACATAAAAATAAAGACAATGTAAAAAATCAATAATGAATTCTCATCAGGGGTGTTGCCTGCCTTATGAGTGGGCCAGTATCAATGGAGGCCCTGGATGTGTGTAAGCAAAAAGTGGTAAAATGTTATTAATGGTCATATTAAGAGTTATTTTCATTTTCTACGTTTATAAAAATAGTATGTAACTGACTTCAAACGATATAAATTTTTCGTGTGAATTCTGAATCTCAGGACCCACAATAAAAAAGTTTAAAAGCTAGTGAAATTACTCAAAATAATGAGAAAACAAGGCATGGTATATGGTCAGAAAGCAGGGAAAACTTCTCATTCAAAGTGGTTCGACAAAAAGATCGCTTGAAATGAAATACAGATAACACTTGCAAAGGGAAAAATCCATTCAGAATGTTATTTGCTTGTAAATGAAAATACCTTCTTTGTCTGTTGATTGATTGACTGTAATAAACGTCACACTAAGAAGCTACACGAAGGCTTGGCAGTTGGAATTTTTTTCAGAAGTGGTCCAGTGAGAGAAAATATTAGATTTTATGTATCCCAGCTCTCTTTTATTTCTGTAACAACCAAAAAACCGAAAGCGCATTCAGTCAGCAAGAGTTCTGCTTCCCGTTCGGAGGAAGATCTGGCCCATAAGTGCCAGAAGTCTCCTGTCACCTTCCAAGTCTATAAATAATTATTTTTTAACGAGAATTCATGAGTTCTAGATGCTGATCCCATGGGGAAAGGGGGAGGGGGCATTAAGGAAGAATTTCGACGCATCGGACAAAAGTGAGGAAAAGCACGATCAAGATTTATGACATTCTCAAAGACGAAAGAAAAGAATGGGGCAGAATGATCCTCAGAAAAAAGAGACCCCTTTTCGAAGAAAACTGAGAACATTTTGCGTCAATTTGACTTCCGAACTAATTTCTTTTAGCTTTCTACTCTGATACAGACAAGACAAAAATTGGAACAACAAAAACGGTTAAACAACAAAAAAGGTAATTATATTTTCACTTCACTTACAAATTCTCTTTTCAATTTTTAAGATTTAATGCCCAGGTATTTTCATCATTGCATAAGATAAAGTGAAAAAAATATTTTGTTGCATTTGTGCTATTACAATTTTATTTATTTATTTTTGCTTTTACATATAAAAATATAAATAACTGTCATCAGTTTCTTAGAATACCTTCATTTTGATTAACATATTTAAGTGTATGTTTTCGTAGCTTGAACGTACCGTAATCTTCTTAAAATATTTTCAATTGGCATTGTTATTCAAATGAAAGAATATTATTTGCCTCTAGAGTATAAAAATAATCTCTTTAGTCATTTATGAAAAACAGTAGTAGTTCATTTAAAATACAAAACACTAATGAGCCTTTGAGTACATTCATTAATTATTTACCATACTTAAAAGGATCCTAACAATAGCTCGAAATTGAAATAAAACGTAGTTATATTTATTTTGATGATTTTGTTTATAATCATAACGTATTACGATAGTTCTGTTTAGTAATAAATGAACCAATCTACAATTTCTAAATATTTAATTTGAATTACTTCAAACTGTGAAAAGGATTTTCAAAGAAATAAGGTATGTTAAGTTTACTTAAAGATACACACACATTTTTCTTTTCTTTTCTTTTTATTGAGGTAAAGTGAAATAAACACATGTGTGATTTTTCTAATATATTCTAAGACTACTAAGAGAACCATTATTTTGTAAGATTGAATTTAAAAAGCACAAATTCTTTTTCCTTTTTGCATTTATTGCTATTTTAAGAGTGATTTGTGCGAGACCTTCTTGATTAAAATCTTTTGCCCAGAGGATTCGAAAGAATATTTAAGGCAAACTAATAATTAATTATGTGTATAATTAATTATAAAAATACATAAAAATCGTACAATTTTTCTAAAATATTGTATAGCATTCTGTATGCTTTTAATGAAGTTAATCAATGTTCATCTATAACAATCTATAGCAATATTTAAAATCTTTAAAAAAGGCAACAATAAGAATGTCAGAACTATAGCAGAAATTTCTTATAAAAAGCATTTAATGAAAGGTTTATTTTTACAGAACAATAATAAATCTTGAAAAATATAGGTAATATTTTTTAGTTGCTCCTAGTAGTATAAAACTATTTAATTAAAGTTATAGCAAAATGCATTACAGAAATAAAAATATGATAAACACAATTTATAAAGTAGGTAGGTCTCTCTCAAACAAAACAGAAATGGGAAAAATTATTCAATAAGTAGTAAGGTTGTATAATCTTGAGTATTTTTAATGTAATTAAGATATAAATTTAGTTAAAAAATTTTAGATTTTTTTTGTGATATTGTGGCCTTTGTCAAAAAGTTTTGAGTTATTTTAGACATCTCAAATTATTCTAAAAATGATTTATTGTTCTGTTTAGTCTCAAAATATTAAGATATTTGAAAAAACAAGCAAACAAGTATAATAATAATATTAATGTTTTATTAACTTATATTTAGAAACTCTTTAAAAGGAAATTTTACAAATTCAGAGTATTGTGATTGTGCTTCTAGTTTTTTTTAAAAAGAAACCTTAGAATTTTTGAAAGCTTACTTTTGGTGGCGATATTTTAATAATTTTGATATAAGTAATCTGGAAGCTAAGCTACGCTTTGTTCTAGAAATGAAACTATTATTTCTATAAAGAATAAAAGAATTAAACAAAATATGTTTGTATTAAATCAGAAATTTCATAATTCAGCCAGAAAATTTAAAAAATGATGAAATGTAATTTTTTGCGAGTTCGGAAAAAAAACATTAAAAAGCTTAAGATTATTATTTTAATTTTTTCTAAATATTTCATGGAAACAATTTTCAGTTTGCAATAATAAATAGAAAATTTTAAAAAATTTGAAAATTTAGAATCGATTAATTAATAATTTAGTTATTTTTTAATTCAAAATTTATAACTTTATTTTCAAGCATTCACAGAAATTCCTTCCACACTGCTAAAGAGAAATAAACTATATGACTAGGAATAAGAAAATAGTCCGTCGGGCAGACCCGAGGCTTTGTACAAGCATCGAAGTTGCCAAAGAAATGGTCTCGACTTTCCCTAATGTAGAGATACCTTTAAAAATATTTGTAACTATACCGATATAGAATGCATGAGGTCAGAGTCTTTCTCAGTTTTAACCCGGCACTTCCCGCGCAGGGTATGTCATACCCGCCGTCTACCTTTTTTCAACGCTCCTTCTCAACATTTTTATGGAGATAGTTTCTCGTGTAGCTAACTTTAAGGTCATATCCTTTGAGGGGCCTTAGCTTGTATGCAAGTTCTAAATATACATTTTTGGATACCGCCTCTTCGAGTATGTAATACCCTGCGCGTGAATCGCCGTTACAGTTCTGAATGCATGAGTACGTTTTAAATCTTCCTTATGCTATGGCGTATTATTGTAGTTATGATGAATAAATGTGATATTTTAGTGATTTAATAGATACAGTATCTAACAGAGAGAGATATAGTACAACAATATTTTCGGATGAAGAAATTCTGTTCGTGATTATAATGAGGTAGAATCAAATGATGAAGAGTATAACAGCAAGTATGATTGCTCCACTGAAATTGATTCAGATTTAGAAGAGGGAGGCACAGTTGGAAATAATTGTTTTATATGTATAGACACATAAACATTTGGGAAGAACGTGACTTTAAAGGAGACAACTGGTACACATCTTATCCACTTTCAGATGAACTTTTGAAAGGAAAAAAATCCTATTGCTGGAACAATAAAAGAAAATAAAAGAGAAATTCCAAAATAAGATATAGACGGCATATAACTCTTCAATGAAATAACTTCATTCAAACATATTTTTCCTGGTAAAAAACAGCCAACAGAGATATTAGAAATTATAGTAAAAAATGATCTTATCCCCTATTTTCCCAATTTCGCTCAAGTATTAAGAATTTTTTAAAGCTTACCTGTTTCTGTAGCTTCCGGTGAAAGAAGTTTCAGTAAATTAAAAATCATTAAAAATTACTTGAGAAATAATGACTCAATAAAGGCTTTCAGATTTGGCCATAATCTCAATTGAATCCGAAATCTCAGAAAAAATTGATTTAACCGAAACTATTATATTAACAAATTTGCTTCGCAGAAAGCCAGAAAATTATAGTTACAGTAGTTATTATACTTATTTTATAGTAACAGTAAAATCCGGCGTATAACGTGTCCCTACACATATTCGCCGTTAACACGCACTCCCTTTTTTTCGAAGAAACCTGAAATGCATGTGCGCAATGATCTTATATTTTGAAGTCCTTTATTCGAGTATTATTCCAAGCTTTAGTAAAAAATAGTGTACTTTCAGAATTACAACCCTTTAACTTCAAAAGAATGTTATTTCTTTCACAGAAACAGTATTTCGATATATGCAAAAGTCTGATCTTTTTCTATTCTCATCTTTTTGTATTTTTAAAGCTCTCATTTTTATACCCGACTTATAACGCGCACCCGTAAATTTCGATCTTATTTTTTGAGTTAAAAGTACTCGTTATACACCGGATTTTACAGTATAGTTGATTACTTAGTCTTAGTAGAAGGACTGATTTATATACTTTTCGTTTCACGAGATTTGTGCCTTAGTATTTATTTTTATTAGATTGTATTTTCTGAGTAAATTCTGTTATTTTGCATTTATAACTATAAAATGTTTATTTTTATTTTGAAGGTTATATTTTTGTTAGTTTATTATTTTATATAAGTATTTTGTCGCTATTATAACTCATTACCTGGCCAAAAAAGGAAGTTGTGCACTTCAAATTTTATTTGAGTTATTATTAATGTGTTTTACTTTTTATTCTTATATAAGTAGATGAGTTTTTAACGTCAACGTTAAGTATTAGTCAAAATATGAAAAGTTATCTAGGGAATAGAACTTGTCCACGGAACCCCCTCCCCCAGTGAAAAAGCTGCATAAATGCATAGTATAAAAATTATAAATGTTAGAAAAATAAAAAAAACATTTTGCTGAAGAATTATTTATTGAAATTATAACTTTTGTTTAAAATAAAATTTAAAAAATTAATGACGGATGAATTTGATGAGACTTTATGAGTGTATTTCCGACTCAATGTTTATAAGTAGCAATCATAAATCTCCATGAGCACTAATTTCTAGTCGGCTTCTCCTTTTTTTTTTTTTTGTGATGAGGTTAATAATGGCACTGAATCCACGTTCTACCAAATAGGAAGACGGTAAAATAATCAACAACTTTTTTACAATAACCCATAATGCAGGACATAAAATTGGATCAGTTTTTGTAACCACACTGAATTTGTGGTACCCTTGTTCAAACATTGGCTTAAGTCCCTCCTTTGTGGATACTTCAATAAGATGTTCCTGTATTAGTATGGATTCATCTATGTTTGGGATCTGACCTAGTCCACGTGCCAAAGGGTTCAACACCCAGTTGGGAATATCCAAGTGAATTATTGTTATTTATTTAAATTTGCACATAAAAGTAAAAATGAATCAAATTTTTAAAATTTTATGTTTAATTTTGCACCACGGACCCTCTGACGTTGTTCAAGGACCCTCAAATTAATTTTAATTTTCCACGGAACCCCTGAACCACATCGGGGACCCCTGGGTATCTGTAAGGACCACTTCGGAAACCACTGTTATAGGTTCAACTAAAAACTTTCTTCTCCTACAATGGCTCGACAGCCCTGTGTGGGCCCTGGTCTTCTCCAGGCATCCCTACTTTTGGCAACTATTTTCCAATTTTGACCTTCAAAAATTTTTAGGTCTTTTTCAATACAATCAATCTATCTTAACGGGGTCTTCCCCGAGGTCTATTTCTCATGGGCTTTGCGCGAAAGATTTTCTCTTGCAGCAATGATCTTCATTCATTCTAGCCAGATGACCAGCCCATTTAAATCTCTGTAATTTGACAAATTTTACTATATCAGGTTGTTTGTAAATTTTGTAAAGTTCTAAGTTAGATATTCTTCTCCATGATCCATTCACTTGGATCCCACCAAGAATGCAACGTAAGATCTTTCTCTCGAAAATTCCCAAAGCTTCCTCATCACGTAAAGTCAATGGCCAAGTCTCTGATGACAGATCTTATAAAACTTTTGGCAAGACAAGTCAGGGCAGATCTTATAAGACTTTTGGCTAAAAACTTTGCCTTTTCAAAAAATGTTCGACAGGGTTTATCAAATGTGTAGATGGTTTTACTTGGTTCCCATTTGCTCCCATATTAGGTCCTATTTCACTGTCAGTGTACAGGGACGCAACATTCCATAATCTTTTGTTGAAACTTTCATTAAATTCATCTATCTTTCCTCTCATGAACTTCTTAAATAAAGTTTTAGTTCACCATTTCAAGTACCATACTGATAGTTTTATTTTGCAAGATATGTTTAGAAACCTGGAAGTTAATAGATGTGTATAAAATTTCAAAAAAAATTAATGCTGTTTACATCAAAATTTGAATTTTTCCGCTAATCAAATACCTTCAAGGCATTAATAAATATTTTTGTATTAAATGTGTTCCTGCAAAAATTTAAAAATATATTCATTCTGATTCTGAAATAAATATCTCAAAGTATTATTTATACTTTAGAACACTCCATTAAAATTTATTTCCTAATGTTATTCCTTTTTGGTTCATATCATATTAAATATTGTTACGAATTTTGTGTAAATACTGTAAATAATTTGTATTTGAGTGTTTAATGCATTTATATTACTCTATGTTATATTTATTTCATGTTAAAATTGTGCTACTCACAAGCAATGCCGCCCCTTACGTTATAATGGCGATTCAATGAGAACTTGGCGAAATCTTGGCGGTAGAGCCAAGTTGGCATCATTTTTGGCGACCTAGTTGGCGAATTTGGTGACCTTGTTTGCGAGTTTGGAACCCTCTGGAATCTTTTAGAAAGTAGAGGATCTCTCCACTATTGTCACGTTCAATGACACGAGCGGTTATACTTCTGGAAGTTTCTGTCGCGCCTATAAATGAAGATGCTCGCCGGTACGGCAATCAGTCTGGATTAAACCAGCAAGTAGTGAGGATTGTTTTGGACTAGAGATTAGCTTGGCTGTGCTTGTGAATAATCTTTACTTACGTCAGTGCTTTTCAAACTTTCAATACTGGCGCCCCCCTTTTCACTCATAATTTTTACCGAGCCCCCCTTATACAATAATAATGTATTGAATACAATAATAATGCACTTTGATGCTAAAGCTACAAAACGATCTTAATTATAAACCGTACAAATTAGTAAGATAAGTATATTAAATTTTATATATGTAACTTTTAAGTAATATATATTTTAATTTTTTTCTCGAATTTTTAAATTGGAACAGATTGTAAAATGCGGTGGCTGCTTTCAAGACAAAATATTGATCTCAGTCAAATATCGAAAGTGTACTCAAGAGTGTCAATTTCTAATCGTAAGCTTTCCTTTGAAAAACTTTCCTCTGCAAGACAAGTCCATGGAAGTCGCTAATACTTATTAAACTTGCTCTTAATTTAGTATTAATAAATTAGTTATAAAATACCTTGCGCAGCACTGATACATTAAAATTATACTGTCTGAAGTACCTGCTCTTCGAAAGAGTTCATTTTTTAAAAAACTAAAACATTCTTGATAAATAGTTGAATTGTCAGAAGAGTAAACCCAAATGTGCGACAATGTTTACGAAAATGATATTTTAAAATGAATGCTTATATTATAATTTGTTTTAAGCGAACTGTAATTTTAAGCCTCACAGAATTAGCATTCAGAATTAATGTTAAACAATGAAAAATAATATAAAATTCCAATGAAGAATGATAGTGTTGTTTTTAATATTTAAAGCGAGAAGGCTTCAAAATGTTTTATCCCGGGGGCAGACACACACTCGATACTAGGGTTAATGGTCACGCGGGGTGATTGAGTTACTCCAATCCTTTTTTTTTTATATAATTATTTTATTGTACACGATACAAATCGTGATTCCAGTGAATAATTTAATTAAGAGAAAGTAAACTTACCTACTTTCAAGAACTTTTCAATTTTTCTTTGGTAACAAATAAACAATTTTGCCACAGAATTAACGATTTTGTGATCTGTGTGTCCCGCGCGACCACTTCCGGGTAAAAAGTGTATTCATTATGATGATGTTTATGTTACTGCTAAAAAAATTGTGTAAAACGTTTTTCTTTATGCTTTATATGTTTGAGAATACTCATAAAAATAAGTTGGCCACAAGTAATCCTTCAAAGTGCTCTCCGTGGTTTTCCAAATATCATAAAACTCTTTTGCACGGAAAAAAGCGCAACAGAGAAATACACTATTTACAACTTCCTTAAATGAGAAACAAACACATAAGAGAGGGGTCATAATTAACTGTACCAATAATTTAGAAGGTCAAACAGATTATCAGCAAAAACAGATTACAGCTATAATGTGCAGTATTTCAAAAATAATCACAGTGATGAATTTTTTATGTTCCTAAATGTTTTCGATTCTGGGTCTGGGATTTGTTTTTTCTCTGTGAAAGAGTAGTAAAAATCACTCATCATGAGATTACAGCAAATGAAATAAAAGGTTTTTTACTTGGTTTTTTGGATCAAAGATAGCTAATTAGGTATTGAAGAAGTTTTTATTTTTGAGAGAGAGAGAGATGACTTATATATATATATATCGCCTATAAATTATATCATAGTAAAAGTGCATTTTTTATTATGTCTGAAAGTATTTTGTTTTAATTCATTCCAGAGTAGATTAATTATTTTTTAAATCTTTTATTTTCGATATGCTCGCGCCCCCCTCGTAAGGGTATCCCGCCCCCCAGGGAGGCACGCCCCACAGTTTGAGAAACATTGACTTACGCGTATTTTTAAACACTGATTATTGTGTTTGATTGCTGTTGAAGGTGTGAAGACCTTCGGATATTTACCCTGTGAATATTGCCGCTAAATCCTGTATTTAAAGGATTGGATTTTTGATAATAAATTCGCATCGCTCTTAAAGGACTGTTTATTTTCTTTGTGATTGTTTTGCATAAAATCATCGAACCCGGATCTACGTAACAATATCTAAACATTTGTAAAAATATATATAAGAAATTCTGTTTTAAAATTTGTGACGAGCTCCTCGCGTTTTCCACTAAAAACTCCTCTTGGGTTCTTTGGAGCCGAAAAAAGGAAATTCTTTCCAACCAAATCCTGAAGCGAAGCGTGAATATGCAAATTGGAAACCTTTTAAATAGCAGAAGTTTAACGTAAGCGTATGACCTATTGGGAAGTGATAATGCTAGTCTGAGTTTAAGCGCGTGAACTGAAGGAAGAGAAGTAAGCCGTTATTCTAGTGTGAAGCTATCCGTGACAGAGCGATCAAGTCAAGGTGGATACTATTCCACGCGAGATAAACAAAAGATATTTAGGATCCGAGAGGATTGCGGTTAAACAAGAGATTAAGGTAGGATAATTCTGTTATCTATTAGGACTGTGTATAAGTTGAGATTAGGAATAGGCGGGAAGATAGTGATTAAAGTCGCGCTTATTTGGTAATACGTATTGTGTGTTTTCTCACCTCAGATCCACTAAGTTATACTATAAATATTATCATTGTTAGTGTTTAAGTTAAGATCTTAATAAAGACATTTTAAGATCATGGCAACGCCTGGTTCTTCATTCACTCCCCCACCTCTAGGTCACGAAGATAACTTAGAAGTAAGGTATCACCCACGGGCGAATACCTTACAAATTTATATGAATAAAATTGTATTTAATGTTCTTCCCTGTTTCCTAATATACACATCAAGAAATGTTAAACAATAATCTGTAAATGTTTAGTGAGCATTTTGTAGATAAATAACATTCATGGATACTTTTCTTTGACTGATCTCTGCAAAATTGATTAAATATTGAAATATAAAATTCTCAAACTATCCTAAGATCATTATGAAACTTTTGTTTAGCACTCTAAAAGCGCGTTTCATCAGCTATGCACAAAATTATCACAAATTATCAGTATTATTTAACAATATCTCTTAATCTTACACTTGATTTATTAACAAGAATTTCCGGAATACTTAAAAATTAATATATATAGTCAGTAGCTCACACAGGAATGTTTTAAGGAGATGGGAGGGGGTCCACGGTCGAAAGTCCTCTATTCTCGTATCATGCTCCGAAACGCCACCCAACGTTTTCTTTTGATTTTGCTGATTTTCTAGGTGGAAAACAATAAAAAATTACTTATTGAATGAATAATTAGCATTAACCAATAAAATTAATTATTAATAACAATCACATTATTAAATTTTATGCATTATATACATAGGATTATAAGCAATCAGAAAAAGAATCAAGGGCTTTACCCCCCCCCCCCTTGTGTACGCCACTGTACATAGTTCAAAAATATTTATACATAATTGAACATATATTAGGAATGTATTATGTATTTTTGAAAAGCGAAAAGTATTTTGTCTCTTTTATGTTGAGTGAGTGAGTGAATATTAACGTACTACTGTGTTCAGCTACACGAGGACTTTTGGCGACGGACTTCGTAATTTTGAACCATGGTCAAGTGACGAGGACGACACCTGAGCTGGCACCCCCTCTACTAACTACCACACCACGCCAACGGGAGGAAGTTTGAGCTCTCGACAGATTCGCTCATGACACGCCAGCCACGAGACCGATACCTTGACCACTTGGCTATCACGCCCACATCTTTTTTATGTCAGTGTTGCATTAACTCAATTATAAAGATAAAAATGATTTTCCTTCAACTGCAACAAAAATTTGAAATCCATTTAAGATTTAATTCTCACACATTAAGCTTAAAAAAATAGTTTATGTAGTGTTGGTTATTGTCTCAGTTTTTGCTCAGATAATAGCCAGCAGAACCCTTTTGCCTAGTTTGGTGTTGACGTTTTGACAAGTAGAATGAAACCTACGCATTGAAATCAGTGATTCACAATACTTGGAAAACATATATTTTAGTTCTTAAAGGGATACAATTGCCATACCATAAAATTACATTTCTTTTATCAATCATTTCATTTATCTAAATATGTGTCCACAGTATATATGGATATTTATCGGTTATCCAAACATGGGTTGGTGAGTGCTTTTCCGAGTTGTTGACAACACAGACATTGGAGATATCCAAAATAAACATAACGAAACAGAACTTGGCCTATTTTTCACTGTGTTTCGCTTCAAGGTCCCTGTAATCCCTAAGTAAAAGTTACATGCAGTCGGACACCGTTTAATGAATTCTTTGGGTCTGAACATTTTGTTCGTTAATTCGGGGTTATTCGTTATATCGGGGTCCAAACAAAGTACAAATATTTTGCAATTACCTGTTTGGAAATTTTTTAAGCAACTATGCAAAAAATATTCATAGTTAGAAATGATACACTTTTTATTCAATAGCTAAAAATACTATTTGTTAATTATTACGCACCAAAGTTAATTGGAAATTATAAAGTGCTGTTTAATAGATGCAGAACCGATCCTAGGGTGTCGGGCGCCCGCGTGCAAAGTCCTAATGTGCCGCCCCTCTAGAAAATTTTTCTTATTTTGACCATTACTTAACTTTGACATTATAAACTCATCTACCTGTATAAGAGTAAAAAGCAAAACATTAAGGTATCCGACTATGTTCAGGACCCCGTGATTTTAAAAAGGCGCATAAATAGATAATTTTCATGATATTTAGTGTCACTTAGATTAGAATACATGTATAAAATTGTTTTAAGGACATTTTGGCAAAAAAAATTTATTTAAATACAATATTTAGGCAAAAAAATTAACTTAGAAGAACCTTTTTTCAAAATGTTCTCCTTTTGTGAAAAATGCTTCTATTATTATAATATTTTGCCTGTATATAGCTAAGATTTCTATACAGAGGCTCAACTATGATTTATGAAAAATTCACATTATTTTCAGAGTTACAACCATTTCAAATAATTATCGGCGTTTCTTTCTTAAAATTGCTCCCCTCTGTTGTCTTAAAACATGGATAAACCCACTTCTATGTTATATATTTCAAAAATCATAGTTGAGCCTCTGTACTGAGGTCTGAGCTGTGTACAAGCAAAATATTATTATAATATAGAAGCATTTTTCACAAAAGGAGAATATTTTGAAAATGGGTCATTCTATGTTCATGTTTTGTCAAAATATTGTACTTAAATCATTTTTTATTGTAATACTGTTCTTAAAACAATTTTATATACATTTTTTAATCTAAGTGACACTAAATATCATAAATATTATCCATTTATATGCTTGTGCAAAATCACGGTTCCGAACGTAGTCGGATACCTTAATTAAAATGCCGACACTTCTTTCCCCTATTTTGTTTTTCTGAATTGTTAGGCTATTATTAAATTGAAAAGTTTAAATTTCCCCTAATGCATATTGAATTTAAACACTCCTATGTGTCTTGGGTAATAATAATCAGATTAGATATTTTCTCGTAAAACAACTTTCGCTAAAAATCATTTTTGAGACACCTTTATTAATTATTAATCCACAATGCACCGCCAGGAACACTAATAAGCAAAAAAAAAAAAAAAAAAAATGCGGTGTTTCCACCTCTGCCACGAATTTTGCTATCAAATGAAGGATGTGTGTAAAGAGTAGACATTATAGTTGGCAATGGACCAACACACTGTGCACTAACATTCTATTTTTCTTAAGGTATCCAACTAAGTTCGGAACCGTGATTTTAAAGAAACTCATAAATGGATAATTTTCACGATATTTAGTGTCACTTAGATTAGAATACATGTATAAAATTGTTTTTAGGACATTTTGACAAAAAAATTATTTAAATACAATATTTTGGCGAAAAATTAACTTAGAATAACATTTTTTCAAAATGTTCTTCTTTGGTGAAAAATCGTTCTATTATAGTATTTTTCCTGTATATAGCTCAGACCTCTGTACAGAGGCTCAACTATGATTTTTGAAAAATTCACATTATTTTCAGAGTTACCATCAATTAAAATAATTATTGGCGTTTTTTCCTTAAAATTTCTCCCCTCTGTTGTCGTAAAACATGGATAAACCTACTTGTAAGTTATATGTTTCAAAAATTCTAGTTGAACCTGTGTGCAGATCTCTGAGCTATATACAGGCAAAATATTATTATATAATAGAAGCATTTTTCACAAAAGGAGAATATTTTGAAAATGGGTCATTCTATGTTCATTTCTTTTGTCCAAATATTGTATTTAAATAATTTTTTATTGTAATACTATTCTTAAAACAATTTTATATACATTTTATAATCTAAGTGACACTAAATATCACAAACATTATCTATTTATACGCTTTTGCAAAATCACGGTTCCGAACGTAGTCGGATACCTTAAACTATGCTATGCTTAGTTTTTAGCTAACTTATTTTGATTTTTCAGTAACTATTTATAAAATGCAGAATATTTATTCGACTTATAATATGTATAACATTTACGTATAACATGTATAACATTTTTGCTTAATTAATAGCATGAACTATAATGTGATCTGCCACCGCCCCTTGCCTTGGCTCGGCCCTAGTAGAAAAGAAAGGAATGTGATAAGATAAGAAAATAATACGAAAGCCACATTCCTTAGGAGAACCGCCATTTTCAGACTGACTTCACAAAAGAAATGTTCTCCCCTTCATACTTACAACAACAAGAATACAAGAATTCCACGAATTTGTTAGAAAGTTGCAGGAGTGACCCCACCCAGCCAATCAGTAACTGGCTACCGAGAACTTTACCACGTTAGGAAGACATTCCACAACATATGACGAGGTGCACCTGAATACACAAACGATAACTAGACTTTCAAGTCGATACAAGTTGGCACTATTTATTTTGGGAGGGAATTCTCTATAGGTGTAGTCAAGTTCAAGCGGTTCCGTCAATTTAAGCATAAGCCAAATGGCTGGTACTTGCCACTTACTGTGTTTTAGCTTTCACATTAGCACTCTCTCAAACAAATATGTCAAACTAGCAGCTCTCGAGGACCATACAGCCCATAGCTAATATCTCTTCAGTCCAATCAACGACATAACGTTTAATATAACAAAAATTTCAATAAAAATATAAATGGTTTTTTCAAAATTTCCAATTTTACGCAATAGTTGAATGCGACACCCAAATACACTAATTAACTACTGTCAGTCGTGTTGAATTCAAAAGCCATTATCCCATCAACATCAATGGATATATCAGAGGTTATGAATAAAATAATACCCACCACGCCATTGGTCTTATTTGGTTTCCATAACCCTTAACTTCGCAATTTTTTAAATTTCTATGAAAAAATTATATCAGCTAGTTCTCAAGTAATAATAAAAGGGAAAAATATGAAAAAAAAAAAATTAAACAGTTTTAAATTGGATTTCAGTCATTTTTTTTTGTTTTTTGCAGAAGTGCAACATAGCGCAGTAGTGCTGTAAATTACACAACTTTTTTTTCATATGAGGATTTTATTATCATCATAAAATGTTTAAATTTCTTACCTGATAATTTATTTCGTCAATAAACAAGAGGAAGCATAAAATATAATGGATTCTTTTTATAGCCAAAACACAGTTCTTGAGGCATCAAAGATTTTTATAATTGTAGTGATTTCTGGAAAAAATGTACTTTTTTCTAGTGACAAAATTAGCATGTATTTCGTTGCAGTAATCTTTTTCTTCTCAGATAAGTGATTTGTAGGTAATTAAAAAAATATTGAGTCTGTTAAATTAAAATAAATCATATGTTGCAGAAATGCAACAGTGCGAAGTTAAGGGTTAACATTAAACATATTCCGTTTTCAGAAAACAAGAAAACTAGGTTTAACTATGTTAGGCTTATTAGTTCATGCAGTTACTCTGGGTGGCCGTGGTAGCCGAGTGGTATAGGTATCGGACCGTGGCTTGCCTTGTCACGAGTTCGAGCCCAGTACCACTGAAGACCCGTCGTGTAGGGCAGCGATGCACGTTAAATCTGTCGAGAGCTGAAACGTCCCTCCGTTGGTGTGGTGTGGTAGTTAGGAGAGGGGGTGCCAGCTCAGGTGTCGTCCACGTCACTTGACCATGGTTCAAAATTACGTGGTCCGTCGCCAAAAGACCTCGTGTAGCTGAACACAGTGCGACGTTAATATTCAATCAATCAAGCAGTTATTCTGGGTCTGGTAAGTAATTGAAGGAAAAAAAAAAAAGATGGATTTGTGTTAAAATTTTTTTTTGTTAAGGGGGCACAGTAGGATTCAAATGACTAAAAACCAAATTGTTCAAAAGACTAATTTTTTTTTAAAATTTATTTTTCTATAATCTCACGAAATTTGAAAGCTCTTAGAGAGGCCAGAACCAGAGATAAATGGTAACCAGATAAAAGAGCCACAGATTTATGGTAACTTTTATGTTCATGTTTATTCATATCCCCAGAGACGTCTTAATGCATGGGCCAACTGGCCCCGGGGCACTGGCGTAGCTAGCTCCGAGGGGGCCCTGTATCAAAATTCCTTCGGGGCCCTTTTTAGATATGGGAGCCCTGTTAGAGGGGCTGTAGTTACACATGTTGGGGCCCCGTATCATTGATACGGCGGTAGCTACGCCCCTGTCCCGGGGCCTCGGACACAATTTCTCGTCTCGTTCTGGACTCAGTCTTAATAAGATCACGATTTGAATAATTTCAATGATCGAATGTTATTTGTGGTTGTATTCTCCGAAAAACTAGGAATTTTGGATGATATTTCATCTAGATACATGTGATGATCGTCGTCCATGTATAAGCCTAGGCCTATCTCCATACACCATCATTACTCAATCAATCCAAAGGTGGCAGTCTGTCCAGTCGGCTTGTGCGATTGTAAGTCATGCACATTTAATTGTTTCGGATTATTGTTTACGAGTTTTTAACCACGTATGGTTTTAAAGGTCATAGGTGGGGCCTACGTTTGTGTAGGGGCCCAGGGCCTGAAGAAGTCTAAAGACGTCCTTGGATATCCCAATAGCAAATAAAAAACTTAGTTAATATATCTTAAGAGTGAGTGAGTTTGGTGTTATACGGCGCAAGAGCCAGTTTTGGCTATACTGCGCCAAACATTCATAGGTCTGTGGTCTGGACGGGAAAAGAAGAAAAGGTGAAATTGGATGACAAGATGGAGGGTCGAAAATAGAGAAAGATCACTGGGGTACCCCGGGGTCGTGACACCCGTGTTTACCAAAGATAGTAAACCCCTTGGGAAAAGGAAAAGATCACTAGGGTACCTCGGGATTGTGACACCCGTACCCCCTGAGGGTAATATATCTCAAGAAAGAAAATTCCTGTGGTTTACTTCATTTCAAATGCTAAGACTTCTTTCCTACTGTGGGAAATGCCTTAATATTTTTTCTAACTGTTGTTATCAATGTAAAAGTTGGCATGTGCAACTTGGAATCAAAGCAGTACTTATTTTTGTATGATATTTAAATTTCCAATTTATACAATTTTCAATAAGAATTCAGAAAAAGAAAATTATTTTACAAACATCAATTATACTATCACGAAATCATTACCACTTATTATTATACATAGTTGGAAGTGCTCTTGTAAATCAAATTCGCCTATGTACGTCAATTATTATAGAAAAGAAACACACTTTCATGAATTTTTAAAATTTTCTTTAAAAATTAAATGTTTGGCCTTTTGTGGTATTTTAAGCACAAAAACTGTTTTACATAATACAAATACATAGGAGACAACCAAAAAATAATAATAATTAAAAAAAACATTAAATAAAAGATTTTTTTATAAATTGTACCATGTCTCCTTAAGGCTTACTCGTCTATTTCAGGCCCTTGCGTTCAGCATGTTGGTGTAGAAATCAAGTGGTAGCAAAAAAAGTAATGGAAAAAACTGCTGAAGAGCAGAAGAGATGAAAAATCTACAAGGGAAAAAAATAGAGAGAATTGAATTAGTTTTACCTTGACATGAAAGAAAAAATAGTCTATTTAATATAATAATGTTATTAATGTAGTGCTTCTCAATCTTTCAATATTTGTGGCCCAATTTTCAACCATAATTTTCCTCTCCCCCTCCCCCCTCCATACAATAACAATGTGTTGAATTTAATAATAATATACTTTGACGCCAAAACTACATTACGACTTTAATTATAAATGTACAAATTATCGAAGTAATTATTACATTTTGTATATAACTTTATATATGATAAGCCTGTGGCGTCACTGGTAATTATTAAACTTGTTCTTAATTTAGTATTGTTAAGGTATCCGACTACGTTCGGAACCGTGATTTTAAAAAAGCGCGTAAATGGATAATTTTCATGGTATTTAGTGTCACTTAGATTAGAATACATGCATAAAATTGTTTTAAGGACATTTTGACAAAAAAAATTATTTAAATACAATATTTTGGCAAAAAATTAACTTAGAACATTGTTTATTCCAAATGTTCTCCTTTTGTGAAAAATGCTTCCGATATAATAATATTTTGCCTGTATATAGCTCAGACCTCTCTACAGAGGCTCAACTAGAATTTTTGAAAAATTCACATTATTTTCAGAGTTACCATCAATTAAAATAATTATTGGCGTTTTTTCCTTAAAAATGGGGCCCCCCCCCCTCTGTTGTCGTAAAACATGGATAACCCCACTTTTAAGTTATATATTTCAAAGTCTATTCTTTACTACTTAGACTGCGACATCCACTTTTCATATGTTCGGGGCCATAGCGGAAATCTCGGCAATGACAGAGCGGATCAATTGGCCAAAGAGGCAACTTGCCAAGATGTGAACCTTTTGATGTCTGTGCCATTGTCCCACTGGAAGCATTTAGCTTGGGAAAGAACTGTTTCTTCCTGGAACACCGAATTCTTGGCTTCGCCTAAAGCTTTGTGGACTAAAAGGTTTTTTCCAACCATTTATCAACGGCTTAAATGTAAAAATTTTGTTACTGATTTCAAGTTATCCCAGATTCTAACAGGCCATGGAAATTTTAATAGCTATTTATATAGATTTAATTTAATTGGTAGTGATATTTGTTCTTGTGGTCAGGATGCTGAAACTGTGGAACATGTATTGTTGTATTGTAAACTTTATTTCTGTAAAAGAGAAAATTTCAGAAAGGAGTTGAAATGTTTAGGTATTTCCTGGCTACCTGTTTTATCTTTGTTGGTTAAATGTACTGAGAGCCTTAATGTCTTAAGAAAATTGTCTACTGTATAGATTTTTAAAGTTTTATATATATTGGTACCTCCCTTTTTATATTTGTGTATAAATTTTTAAATTTTTTATATATTGGTACCTCCCTTTTTATATTTGTGTATTGCCACTCTTCCTTTTTATTTTTGTTTTGTCTTGTTTCCCCCCCCCTTTTTTTTCCTTTTTTTTTTTTTTTTCTTCCAAATTTGTTTTGTTATGATTTAATTGAGTTACCACTTACGTCTGTAAGCCTCATGTTATGCTTTGCGGAACATGAGGAGTTTGGCAAATAAATTAAATAAAAAAAAAAACATTCTAGTTGAGCCTCTGTAGAGAGGTCTGAGCTATAGACAGGCAAAATATTATTATAATAGAAGCATTTTTCACAAAAGGAGAACATTTTGAAAAAAAATTATTCTAAGTTAATTTTTTGCCAAAATATTGTATTTAAATAATTTTTTTTGTCAAAATGTCCTTAAAACAATTTTATGCATGTATTCTAATCTAAGTGACACTAAATATCATGAAAATTATCCATTTATGCCCTTTTTTAAAATCACGGTTCCGAACGTAAATACGTTGTGCAGTACTGATACATTTATAAGAGTATTATATAAGTGTAAATGTGTATTTTTTTTATTATGTCAGAATGTATTTTGTTTTGCTTCCTTTCAGTAATTTAATAATTTTTTTACTCTTATCTTTTGTTTACGACTTTTCAGTTTGGTCGCGACCCTCACGTGGAATTATACGCCCCCCTAGGGAGGGGAGCACCCCACAGTTTGAGAAACGCCGCATTAATGCATCAACGTTGTATAACATATAATGTCACTGACGATAAACACAAATACTGTGATATAAATCATAAGGAAAAGTATTTTTCAATTCCTACTATTAGCTCACTCTCTCTCTCTCTATATATATATATATTTATTTATATGTATATTTATTTTGTTTAAATTTTCAATCGTTAACAAAATACTTTCTATTCATTCAATTAAGTTCAAATAAATTTTCTAAACTTGTAGTGGATAACACTTGATGTTAATTCAGTTTTTTCAAATATTAAATCATTAATTAAATTAAATTTAATTAATTACTGGTTTTCGACGCCAACTTAGATTCGTCTAGATTGTTGTAACAATGTAACTGTTAAAATAATGACAAAAGTTGGCGTTGAAAACCGATTTTTCAGCCAAACTAGCCAAGACGGGTGTACATTGTTACAACAATGCAGACAAACCATGCTCTTTTTTCAATTCCTACTATTAGTTCACTCTCTCCCTATATATATATTTGCTTATACACTCATTGACAAAAAAAATTAGCGCACCAAGAAATAACCACGGGATCGTAACGAAACTTGTCATGAAGGTACATATCAAGAAGATATGCAAATGATTAGAAATGCAGTGTGATTGTGAATTACGTATAGCCGGTAGAGGACGTTTCCGTGGAGTATAAAACGTGTAGTACGATACATATACCAAAGTTTGTTTGAGTGTGCTGAATCGTTTACAAAAGAAGAGCTGAGGTAGACATGCCATTACGCGGTTTTCGAAGACTATATGACAATACGCAGTTTGAAAGGGAGAGAATCATCGGCATGATGAAAGCAGGGAGGTTAGCTAGGCGAGTAACTCATCAATTAGGCCACTCTGATTGTGTTGTGAGGAGGTGTTAGAACCAGTGGATCCGAGAGGTGTCATTTACGCAAATACCAGGCTCAGGATGCCCTCGACAGACCAGTCGTCGAGAAGGCCGCCACATCGTAAGAAATGCACGCTTACAGTCAACTGCTTCATCGGCCGCCATCCAGGCACAGGTAGCACCTTCACTAGGGGCCCCTGTGTCTTCTCGAATCATGCGAAGGCGCCTGGCTAAAGGACATTTGGGATCGCGGAGTCCATTACGCATGCTGCCTTTGACACCCACTCATCGACGCCTCCATTTGGAGTGGTGCCATGCATAAGGAAACTGGACTTCAGCGGAATGGAACCAGATCGTCTTTAGCGATGAATCCAGATTCAATCTCAGCAGTCATGACAGTCGTGTTCGCGTGTGGAGACACCGTGGTGAACGCCTCAATCCTGCCTTTGCTTTACAGCGACGCACCGCTCCCATAGCTGGTGTGATGGGGTATGGGGTGCCATTGCCTACAATATACGGTCACTCTTAGTATTGATCCGTAGCCCCATGACAGCCCAGCGGTAAATCCATGACATCCTGCAACCACATGTGTTGCCAGTCATGCAACGGCTCCCAGGAGCCATTTTTCCACAAGACAATGCTCGGCCTCACACAGCAAGGGTGTAACAAGTTTGTCTCCACACTGTTACTACCCTTCCTTGGCCTACCCGATCCCCAGATTTGTCTCCAATCGAGCATGTCTGGCATCATTTGGGATTTCGAGTTGGGCATCCCACGAGTTTGAACGAACTAGAGGCAAGGTTACTGCAAATATGGAAGGAAATGTCTCAAGACATCATACAGAACTTGTATGTCTCAATGCCCGATCGTATCACATCGTGCATTCAGGCTATAGACGGGGTTCAACAGGGTATTAAATCCTCCGTTCTTTTGCCTTTTTCTCTGAAATAAATTATCCTTTCTCTTTGATTTTCTAATCATTTACTTATATTAAACTAGTCATTACGTATGTAAAATCTCGTTTCATTTTGACGACTCCTTCTTGGTGAGCTAATTTTTTTGTCCATGAGTGTATGTATATCATTCAAATTTAAAAGTTAATAAAATACTTTCTATTCATCCATTCAAAGTAGGAATTGACTTAATTTTTTTTATATATATTACTTGTTTCTATGAAGGTAAATTATGAGAAGAAAAACCACACATTGTGCTGTCCATGTGAGTAGAAACTGGCCCATAATTAGAAATGAGTTTGATGCCCTTGCTGTATAAGATGGGAATGTGTATTAGCAATGTTGAATTACTTTTCCATCCGAATAAGAAATATGCCAAATTTAAATTATTTTTCTTAACACTAAGCAAGTCAGAAATTTATTTTAATGAAACTTAAAGAGGAAATATATATCAAATGTTATACACATAATAATTTAATCTCTTAAAATTATATTATTCGAAAAGTTTTTGTTCGAATTTTAGTTTTCTTAAATGACCTTCCCTTTCTTCCTCCCTCAGTGGCTCGACAGCCTAGGGTGGGCCTTGGCCTTCTCAAGAAACCAATTCCATGCCAGCCTTCTTCCTGCTAACGTTCTCCAGTTTTGGGTTCTCAAAACTAACAAATCTTTTTCTAGGCTATCAATTCATCTTAGATTTGGCCAGCCTTTTCTTCGTGGGCCAATTGGTTGGGCATCGAAAATTTTATTTGTGGTACTGTCTTCGTCCATTTTGATAACGTGGCCTGCCCATTTAATTTGTTGTGCTTTGATGAAGTTAACGATGTCAGATTCTTTATATAAAATTCTAAATTTGATCTTTTCTTCGCCATGCGCCATTTTATTGAACCCCCCCACACACACACTCCAAATAAATCTTAAAATCTCCCTTTCGTGGATACTTATCATGTTCTCATCTGTTCGAGACATGGACCAAGTTTCACATGCATAAGTTAAAACTGATCTTAAAAGACTTTTACACAATAGAACCTTTTTCTTTTTATTAATTCGATTTAATATATTTCCATATTCCATTAAGACATCTATTAGCCCCAGTAATTCTCTCTTGGATTTTAGTAGTACAATCGTTTCTGTTGTTAATTTCAGAACCTAAATATATAAGTGAAACTGTCAACAACTTCAAAATTATACTCTTCAATTTTAAAGTGGGAATTGTTAAAACATGATTTAGTGCAAGGCATGTGTTTTTGGTCTTATTCTCATTAATTCTCAGAAATGGCATTCACATATCGAAAATAAATCATTTAAAAATGATAATCATAACCCGTAAATGTTCACTAATCCATAGATCAGGAGTCAACTGTAATGGATCATAACCTATAGGTCATACATTGGCCAAGGCAGTGGATGGCAGTCTATTTTTGAGCATCTGGACTGATACACAGTCCTCAATCCCATATCTTTAAGAGTCTTTGAAGTGGGGCTTGACTTTCGTGAAATTACACAGTCTGCGATGTAGCATGCAGGCTATTGGCTGCGACGGTGGAATCCGGGAGAAGGGGCTTAAGGTGATCTTCAAGACGTGGAATGTTCATACCTGGCTGAGAGCTATGTGGGTGCTCTCTCATTGGTTGGAGGTGGAAGTGAGTATAGCCTCTGGCTGGCTGCCCATGGGGATAAGTAAAATTTTAAAAAGTAGAAAGTGGAATACGCTTGTTCAGTGGGGTAAAAGATAGAAAAATAATAAAAGAAGAAAAAATTAAAAATTTAAAAGTTTACTTGGGTGCAATAATTACATAATTATTGCGAGGATAAAGTACCTAAGGCGGGTTGTAGGAATCCAGTAGGATTCTTCTCGGCCTTTTGGTATTGTCATTGCAGTTATAAACATCTAAATTAATCATATTTGCATTGTTTGTAAACTGCAAGCTATTGAAGAAATTTATGGCAACTTTTTGAATGTGAGCTTTGAAACTATTGATACATTGGCCAACGAAGCATGACTAATGCAAGGCAATAAAAGGTCCATAAAGAGCTGCCAGTCCAACTGGTTGGACCAGCTAGCCTATTCCCCCATAGTCACCTATAATAAGGGAATGAAGCGATCCCCTTAGAAAAGGTCAGATGGCAAATACACCTCCCTACCCTCAAAAAAGGATTCCAACTGGAATGTAATGCCCGCCCCACCCCACCGAACGAATTTTTCAAAAGAAAAAATAACAATGAAATCCCAGTGACAATGAATGTTTTCAGATGTAAATGCAGTCGAACCCCGATTCATTGGGACCGAACACCTTGTTTGTTAATTCTGCATTATTCGTTATATCGGGGACCAAACAAAATATAAATTTTATTGCACTAACCTCTTGGAATTTCTATGAGCAACTACAGAACAAATATCCATGGTTAGAAATTACACACTTTTTATTCAACAGTTAAAATTTACTATTTGTGAATTATTAAGCACCAGTTAAAATTGGAAATTTTAAAATACTGAGAAATAAATGTTATGAAAATCTGTTTGATTCCTGACTTGGAAAAGTTCTTTTCCGACTCTATGCAGAGAAGAAAATACTGCATCATTAGAAAATGTGACAGTTTTGAAAAAGAGTTTCAATATCGATTTCTGCATTAGAATCGCTATTCACCAGCAACGAGAAATCATCAATTTTCTCAACTTCAGTATGCTCAGATAGGCAGGCCTTCATTAAACATATCATAATCATAAAAAAACCTAAAATATCCCCTGCGTTGTAGATTTTGATGAGAAAGGATAGGAACTCACACTATAAGTTACACTCATGACTCATCTGCAACTGTATTAAATAATGCTTGCTGCTTACAAGAAAAGTCTTTTTCTGTTTTGTACAAAAAGAATATGTCATTTTAAAAAAAAGTGCTATTTTTTTCATCACAAACTAATCAAAAAATTTTTACAACTGTTGAAATAATTTCTAATTTCAGTGTTTATTATTCATTTAACAGGGGTTTTTGCCTTCGTTTTAATCGGGGAAAGAGAAAAATTCGTTTAACAGGGGTTTGATAAATCGGAGCTCGGCTATATCTTATATAAATATCTCGTTCAACTTATAAAAAAAATATTTTCAAAAAAGCTTTGATTAATCGATTTAGTATCAATTTTTAAGTATAATTCATCACAATTGGTGTTACGAAGGAGGGAGACAATATTTATTGCAAAAGAAAAAAATAATTATCAAGCCACAGTGCATCATAAAAAACTTTGTAAATTCCCAAATATAAAAATAACAATATCCCAACTGCTAATTTTTAAATAGCCCATTCCATCGCTCACTATGGAAAACCCTATTAGGTGATATTAGCAAGTTTATGCTTCAAATTAAAAGAAGCATAAAAACTAGTTAATTTCATAGAAAACAATTGTTTTGTTACAAATGTGTGAAATGAAAAGAAAAATTCTGGTTTTTCAGTACATTAAATATTAGTATCTTTGAATAAAAAATAACATAAAGGAATAATTTAAATAACATTTAATACATACCTTTATAGAAATATATTAATGTATTCATTATAAAAGAAACTTTAGGTGTGTTAAATTTTATTTATAAAAGACCTCTTGATGGGAAACCTATTGAATGTTGTAATTTTTTAGAATAACAGTTTGATATCCTTGTATGAAAAATAAAATAAAAAATAATTATTTGATTTTTTTCTTCATTTTGAATCATAGTTCTTCAAGAGATACACGAATCAGTGATTAACAATACCTAAACTATAACAAGTAATATAAATTTTTTTTTGTAATTCAATTCCTACTTTGAATGGATGAATAGAAAGTATTTTATCAACGATTGAAAATTTGAACAAGATATATATATAGGGAGAGAGTGGACTAATAGTAGGAATTGAAAAAAGAGTATGATTTGTCTGTATTGTTATAACAATGTACACATTGTTGTAACAATGTCTAAGTTGTCATCAAAAACTGGTAATTAATTTAATTAATGAATTAATATATGAAAAAACTGTATTAACATCAAGTGTCATCACTACAAGTCTAAAAAATTATTTGTGTGAAATTGATTGTGGATGAATAGAATGTATTTTATTAACAATTGAAAATGTGAACAAGATATATATATATATATATATAAATGTAAGGATAATTACATTAGATTAAAAATTAAATTCCCTATCTAGTAATTCACTTTTATATTACCTCCTCACCTCTTCAAGTATCAAACTAATGACCCATTTATTTCTTCCGAACATATGGCCTAGCCAATAAACATGTCTAATTCCAGATCGTTATACTTAATAGCCCTATATGTCAGCATTAACTTTCAAGAGCACTCATGGACGCCGCGATCGGTTTCTTCGCATTTCCATATCTAATCTTTTTTTCTCGTACATCCTCAGAATATTGTTTCTCGATACAGGAATATAAGAATGCTGCTATAAACTTACTTAGAAAACACATAAAGGCATGTAATGACACAATTTATTATTGAGCCGTTATTCGAAAAAAGAGTCGAATTAAATATAATGCACGAGTACTTTTTCATATTCGTTTTTTCATACATGCAGGCCAAAATAACGAGGGAACTCGGGCGACTTCAAATTATTCAAAATAAGTTTTCTTTCTGTGGATTCTTCTTGACTTTTCGATAGTTGCTACGGGTAATAACTGTCATTATTTCCATATCACTATTTACATTATTTATTTCTTCAAAAAATTACGTATCTACTGTTAAAAATTTATTTATTTCCTTTAATCTTAAATTTCATTCATTAATTTTGTAAATGTTTTAATACATTAAAATCGTTGCATGTAATAATTTCCCCAGAAAGATGTATTTCTTCTCCCAGCTTTTTACTTTTCATAAGCATTTTAATTCATTTAAATTGTATCATGGAAAGTTTTTCAGGAAAGGGACAGAGATTTCTTCTCAGTTATTACATCCAGAGATCCAGATTTTTCTTCCCAGTTTTTTCAACAAAAAATTCCCTACATTTATTCCCTAATGTCTGTGAGAAACTCGTTCCTTCTACCCGTGTTCTAGAAGCGAGTTAGCGTACCTCCCCAGGTTTAAAAGTAGACTCGTCCAGGTTATCCCATTTTTTATACGCTACTCAAACCGCAGTAAAATAACACAACCGCGTGGTGTTAGATTTTCAGTTCAGTTCCGTGTTTTTATGACTTGTCAACATCTCTGAAAGTATTTCTGTTGATTGATTGATTGAATATTAACGTCGCACTGTTCAGCTACACCCGAACTTTTGGCGACGGACTACGTAATTTTGAACCATGGTCAAGGGATGACACCTGAGCTGGGACCACCTCTCCTAACTACCACACCACATGCTCTCGACAGATTTTATGTGCATCGCTGCTCTACATGGCGGGTCTTTAGAGGTACTGGGCTCGAACTCGTGACAAGGCAAGCCACGATCCGATACCTATACCACTCGGCTACCGCGGCCACGTATTTCTGTTGAAATGCTTAGCAATTTATTGGCAAGAGAGCAAGAATGAGTGCTTTCATGAGAACATATTCTGTTAAACAGATTTCGCTTTTATTCTCTAAATAATCAGAATTTTTTTAAAAAAATATTTTTGAGATGTAATAAACAGTAGTTATAAAAAGGACCGAGCGTAGTCATTTTTACAAATTTACCCAAATGGCATTTCTTTGAAAAACGCTCTTTGACTTGTAAGGAAATTTTTATTTCAGCTTATATGAAAGCTGTAATAATTTCAGAAAGTCAGTAATGTTTAAAAACAAATTATTCTTGTAACTTGAGAATACAAGAGATCCACATGAATGCATGAAATCCTAATGTGGGTTGGAGAAAATCTTCTGTAAGAGCAGATCTGCGTTTTTTTAAAGTTGACCCACAGAGTTGATTCATAAAAATAGTCGTTACACTGCATATTAAATTTAATTTTATATTAAAGTTTCATACACGATTCAACATGGGATTTTCAAAAGTTACATTTTGATTTTTGTCAATAGTTCTCTTTTGTCGAGAACATCCATCTAAAGTGTGCGGATTTTCTTATATTATAGATTCAATTATTCTACTTACTTGTGATGCGTAGATTATATGAATTCTGAGGGAACCATTAGAATCTCTTAGAATTTCTCTATTCCTTAGTTTCTATAAAAAATTACTTGATGTGACTGTAATTTCTTTATAATTACTCTGTACGACTATAAATTATAATACATACAACTATACAAAATTTAATGAATAAAGTTTACCTCCAGGATTATCTTGCAAAATTTAGGGGTTGAAAAATTTTCATTTCTTTTTTCTATTTCTAAAAGTTACTTTTTATTTCTGAATAATCCCCTTTTTGATGATCTTGAATTATTACAATAGCCTTATTTTTATGTACGAAGTCAATGAAAAGAAAATGTTCTATTATTTTCAATTTTTATTTTCGGCTTCTTCAGTCTCGGATTTTTCACCGTCAAGAAGATAAACCACTAAGTTCCGAAACCTGGATGTATCAATGTAGCTGAAAAGGAAAATAAACATACATGAAATATGAATTCAATTCATTTTTCTCCCGCATGCTACTAAATTATGATTGCAGGTAAGAAAAAGCTCTTTAATGTGTTATTAGAATAACTAATGTCTAACAGCATTTTACTGAAACATTTCAGTATGATTTATTTGTTGTCAGGGGTTCTTTTTGAGACACATATGTTGTAATTGGACTGCGTATATATAACCACAATATTTGCTTTTTAAATTATTAAATTGATGTAAAAAATTAAAGATGATTATATTGAACATTTAAAAGTGTAATTAGTGATTAAGAAATAATAATTTTTGAAATAAGGGAAAATTCTGGTAATACTGAATTAAATTTTTAACGTGAATTTGGAATTTTCAGTGAAATGTATTTAATTTGAAATAAATAAATAAATGAATTTTATAAAGCGTAAATCGCTACAATCAAACGATATCATACACTGTGCATTGTACCGATAAAACGATGCTTTATTTTTTTTCAAATTAGAATGCATTTTGATTTTTGAAAATATTAAATTTGTTAATGTTGAAGTGAATTTTTTGATTTTATATGTCATTAATTATTTGAAATCTAGCATTATAATTTTTCAATGCAAAATCTTTAGTCTCCAAGTGGGACAGAATGGCATAATTGAAATTATTATACATAATTATTCTCTCTGACTATATTCATTTAAAATAACTAATCTAAAAATGTTAATTTTATTGCATGCCACACAAGCATTGTTTTCATAATTTTTTTGGTAATATTTTTAAATTGATGTAAATGTGTTTATTTATTATGTTACAAAATAATTAATTTTTAATGAAAATATTCATGGTGTATTTCCTGATACTTGCATATTATACCATCAACTGATTACATCAAATAAAAAATATCACAAATCTCATAAAATACTGTGAGTAGTGGAAAACCATTTCCATGCATGTTCAAACACAATGATTACAATATAGTGATGACAGCATTTGGTGACATCTTTTAATTTGGTAAAATTGGTCTATAGTATTATATGTAAGTAATCATTTTTTGATTGACTAAGAAGAAATTGACTATGTAAGACAAAAATAACTTTTTCCAAAAGCTTTCCTTTTGGTGATACTGTCTTACCTTATTAATTAATTAAAATATTACAAAGCAGTATTTATTTTTCTGATGGAATATAGTATAGTACATGAGAACATATTTCATTTAAAAATTTGAATTGGGTGCAGTTTAACCATTTGAGTGCTGAAGAATTTTCTTGTATATATGCTAAAAGTGCAGAATGAAATGCATAGTTTTTTTTTAAAGAAAATAATAAAAATGGTTGTAAAAAAATTGTTACAAATTTAAGTCAAAATATTATCTATCTTTTTACATTGGCTCATTTTTTCTACTGTACCACAATCCATGTCTCTACTGCATTACTGCCTACCATTTATTAGAATTCTTATAATTAAAAGCCAAAATTGAATGAAATGAATAAAAACTTAAATTAATATGAATACAAAACCCAGTGGCTGAGTGGTTAGTGCATCACACTTCCTCACCACAGGTCCGAGGTTCAAATCCCGGTCTGGGCAAGGTTGACTCAGCCTTTCATCCCTTCAATGGGTCGATAAAATGAGTACCAAATTTGCTTGGGAAC
>BMAV01014626.1:642041-687805 GCA_019973955.1 Trichonephila inaurata madagascariensis | reverse complement strand
TGGAGGGGGGGGGAGGAGATCTGACATATATATAATTATTTGTGAAAAATGAAATACATCAATATTGACATCTGGTTAGAGAATTATTATATGCTCTTTAAAAGTTTAAATTTTTGTGTTTTTACAACCAAATAGATTTATTAACTGAAAAGTGTATATCTAATATTTTTTTTTAATTTCAGAATCTATTAGTTTCTAGATGCATTTATACTCTGATTTTTTCTATAATATTTTTTCACTGTTTCATCTTAAGCATGAAAAATTATCTCAACACATTCCAAAAAAGGGGAAAAAAAAAAAACTATTTTGATAAAGCAATGAACGTTTTAAGGTAATAAATAATATTAAAGGATAATTTAAATAAAAATATATCTTGCAATGCAATTTTACCCCACAAACTCTCAGCAGATGAATATGATAAGAATGATTTACCTTGAAATATCCATATCTGGCAACTTGCAAATGGGAAAGTTTTATATGCAATCTATTAGCGAAAGAATGTAATACATACTTTTTCAATTTTGTATAAAAGTATCTGGGATGATTAGAAACCATAACATGGAAATGTTTCCTATCATTCACATCATAATCTTTCAAAATCCTTGCAGGGGAAGAACATGGACGAGTTACGAGGCATGTCTGGAAACTAAGTACCGTGTTGGAAAAACTCACATAAAAAATGTTTCTTGAAAACAGAATTTATTTTTATGTGAAAGAGCATGTTGTGTGGAAACTATTTTTTTATGTAGTTACCACAATTGTTCAGATGTTTTTCATATTGGGAAACAAACTTGTCTTTCCCCTCTTTTAAGAAAGATGCCACCAGTGAACAGTTTTTGAAACTCATAACAAAGCAATCTTATTGTTAACTGCCTGTTTTCACAAATTTTCTCATTCTCTTTTTCAACTAAACCATCATTGACAACAGAAGGCTGCTCACTCTGTGCATCATCATTAACATTGGTGCATTCATCATTAAATTGTTGAACCCACTTTCTCACCATTTCATAGCTCATTATATTTTTACCATAAATCTTGACAAGTTGATGATGAATTTCAACTGGCTTAACATTCCTTGAGTTTAAAAAACGGATTACAGAACCCACTTCACTGTCGGCTGGATCTGTAATTGTCTAAAACATTTTGAACATTCACTAATACATGTAAAAACAATACAACCCAGCTGTAATAGCATTACTGGATGGACAACTAGAGACATGTGCTCAAGAATTGAATTGCAAAACTACCTCTGATTGCAGTAGAATGAAACAGTACTTAGTTTCTGGACATGCCTCGCCGTGTAGTTCAGGGATGCACGTTAAATCTGTCGAGAGCTGAAACGTCCTCCTGTTGGTGTGGTGTGGTAGTTAGGAGAGAAGGATGCTAGTTCAGGTGTTGTCCATGTCACTTGACCATGGCTCAAAATTACATGGTACATCACCAAAAGCCCTCGTGTAGCTGAACAGTGTGACGTTAATATTCACTCACTCACTGGACATGCCTCATTCTTTTTGTAAATAAGATTTCAGCAATCTATGCAATTTTGCTTCATTATTAATACTGCCTCCAATTTTGACATTTAGGTAATGTTTCAAGGAATTTATACAATTATCATCAGAAAAGTAGTTAAACTAAGGATATCAATATGAAGAGATAAGCTTAAATAATAACTGACTCACACATGTTACAGCTATTACAGAAACCTACTTTAAGAACGAATCAATTATATATTTTTGTGTACCAAGAATATATATAAATTTGTTATATTTATGTGTAGTTCTAATATTTTTTTTGCAATTAAGGTATGATTAATTCTATTTCAGCTGTTTACTTTATAACATTAATTCTAGAAAAAAATGTAAAATATTTTTTTCTCATTGTTTAGTACCCAGTGAAGCCTCAGCATTTTTGGGTGCAGTTGGTGCGTTCTTGGTTCTTCTTGTGATTTTTTACTTGTACTTGAGTAAGAAATTATGTTTTACTACTATTGGAGGGTTTCCTTGTTGTGATAAACCACTTGTTGACCACCGAGAACCTGTCACTAAGGATCTAGGTAACAGCAAATGTTTTTAGTTTTACCTATTTCATTGTGGTAAAAAACAAAATATAAACTTTTTTTTGAAGATTTCTGTTAAAATTCTTGACTCAAAGCTCAATAAAGTATTTTTTCCATACCTAGCTATACCAAAAGCAACTGTAAGAAGGTTAATGTTTTCATTGTTAAAGATTAAACAAATTCTCTCTCTGTTTTAAGTTTAAAATCTAAAATTTTAAAAAATTAAAAACCATTTTATATAATTCTTGTAAAATCTTTTTTGGTCCTGCTATAAATTGTATAAGATTTTTCATGTACTATCTTGTAAAAATGGAGGAAAATATAAAATTAAAAAAATTATTATTATTATTATTTTTTTTTATTAAGATATGTTAAAGGGTTTTAAGTTATATTTAAAGAAATACACATAGGTACTTAGTATGCTATTTTTCATTCTTTTGTATTTTTCCAGTTGTATATTTTTAAATGTAAAATTTCTTGAATTTATATATCTTTGTTATTTTTTCATTTATTGTATCTTTTACTTTCGCACACACTTTATAGCTTGTATCTTCTGTATGTTGTGATGACTAGGTAGATAATGAAAATAAAATCTTTTATATACTACATTACTTGGTTTTTGTGATAATTTGTGATATATTCAGTTAATTTTTGTTTTTTATATAATGAAATTGTCCAAAATTTAAGAAATTGTTTAAGCAGTGATATATTTGTTTTATTTCTTGGAAATTCATTGCATAATAGGAATAATTATTTTCATATTTAAAAATTTATTCCTCATTCAATAATAGCTAGAATTTTTTTTATTTTATTTTTTTTTCATAAATACAAATTACAAAGGCACAGGAAAAAAAAAGACAAATGTGTGTCATTATTTCATTGTGTTGTATTTAATATGTTTTATATCACACACACACACACACAATTACTATTTTTTTCTTTTGTACAACCAACAATATTTCTTTACAGTATTTTTCAGCTTTCTTACAGGAGAAGAAAATAAGGATTTACTAAACAAAGTGTTATATTCATTTTATGCAAATATCTTTTTACCAACCTAGTTTTAATAACTTTACAGTTTATATTTTTTAAATAATAAATCTTTTATGCATTTTTTAGTTTTTTTTTGGTTACTTTCAGTGTAATTTTCATCACAATTTTAGAAGTAGATTCAAACAAACTTTTCTTTTAGTCTCATTATTTTTACACTGTATAATTTTAGTAGCTCAATATGAACTAAAAGCGTTATTGGCGATTCCTTTATACCTTTTTCTGACTCAACTGCGGTGCCACTGAAGACTTGTCTTGTAGAGGGGCCAATACATCTTAAATCTGTTGAGGCTTCCATCCTCTCATCAGTGTGGTAGTTTGGAGAGAAAGGTGCCAACCCAGTTGTCATTCACGTCACTTGACCAAGATTCAAAATTACAAGGTTCATCACCAATAGTGCTCATGTTGCTTTATAGTGGGACATTAATATAACTCACTCACTGACTCAACCTATTCTTTTGAAGTGTTGTATATGAATGCCATTCTCTCTGGATATGCAAAGTTATATATTCGATTAATGGTTCCATGCTCCATTCAAGTTCTTCCTTTTTATTACTAAACCAGCAATGAAAATATATAATATTTTTGTTTTGCAAATTCATTTAAAATTTAACATCCTGTTTTGGAAATTCAGGTTTTACCAAAAGAAATAGAAAGAAAAAAAAATTATACATTGAAATGCAGAAGCAAAATGGTGATATTTTATGCTAAAAGGAAGATAAAAATTTGATATGATTGCCACAAAGTATTGAACTCAGGCTTTCAAAGCTTGGCACATTGGCAATTTCTATTGACATTGTTGTAATAGTATATAGATTCTCCAAATTCTTACATACTGTTTAACCAACGTTTATTTTACAAATTTACATTTATTTGAAATTTTTTTTTGCACTTGGGCACTAGCACTACTTAATTTTGGGGGCGGGCAAGTAAGAACAGTAAATTTTATTTCTAATATTTTTCTTATTTTATCATCTTTACTTAGTTTTTCATTATCCGTAGATTGCACAAAAAACTTGAAATATTGAAAAATCTATTATGTGGCATAGTTTTTGCATAAACTGGAGTACTTATAATTTGCCTTTTTGACCAATACATTTCCAACTTTGCTTTCTTTACTTGAGACATCAAGATACACAAAGCAATGTATGCTTTTATTTCATCAGAATTTACAACTACCTTTCATTTCTTTATTTTTTTCCAAAACTTTCTTTTTCCATTATTTGTCTGGCATATCTGTTTGTCTCTTCTACTATGATATTCCAGAAATCTTTGTTTAAAATTTCATTTAAAACACTTAAAGCTTTAGGGTTATCACCTAACCTTCACAGGCACAAAGTATTACTTCCAGGTACTTTAGAAAACCGTTTTACATCAGGTACATTTTCTTTTCCTTCCCGAATCCATTAATCTAATTTTACATGAGAAGGTTCTGTACCACTGATTGATAAGCATCTTGTACATCTTGGAATAATTTTACTATCATTATCACTTTCTAGTTCAATATATTCTTCATCATTTTCATTTTGAAATTCCCCCTTTATTGCTAAAAGGATCATTATAAAATTCTTTATCACATTCAAGATCACTACTTTCTTTAAACCTATCGCTATCACTTTGATAAAATATATTCTCTATTTCTGTCATTATGGGTTATGTATCCCAAAGAAGGTTCACCAAATTGATGAATTTATTTGCTCTGTTGCAATAGATATGCATTATTTTGAAATAAACCAGAATTAACTAATTAAATCTCCTCTCAGTTTCAAAGACATATCAGAACGTCATATGCGTCTTTGCCCAAACAAATGTATGGCATACTGATATGTTAAATGCGGCCAAAGGGTTAATTCATATTTAAAGTGCAATACTTGTTTAAATATTTTTCCTCATTTTTAACAAATAATAAGCATTTTATTAATCATTTCAAACATATAATATTAATTTTGAACTTGTAATGTGCATTTCTATTGTAAAGTGGGAAATTTATAAATGTTTTAGGAAAATTAAACAGAGAGAATATTGTATTTCAAAATTCAGCTATACAGGAAAAAATTTTTTGTAATTATAATTATAATATCTCACATACATAACCTAAATCCATAATGATTATGTTGATTTAAGACAGGTCTTATAATTGAATGATAGAGAATAATGATGTAAGGGTGTGATTATTTGTGAGATAAATATTTTTATTTTTTTGATAATCATGTTTTCAGTTTTTTTTTACTTTTATTTTCCCTAGCATGAATTTTTATTTATAGCTTATTGATAATTTATAAAATCAGCTGCATAAATATATATTTAAAATTAATGTGTCTGGTGTAGCAATCACTAAAATTATTTTTGTACAAAGACTATGTGGATGATTAGTTAATGTAAATTATATTTATTTAATTATAACTGTTAACATGCATAGTATATATTTATTTACAAACTACCTATTAATGTTTCTATTATTTTTTTTAAATTACATATTAAGCATTTAATACTGCTATAGTATGCAAACTTGATTAACTTTTGTACCAAGCATTGTTTTTTGAAGCATGTTATCCTTTATTATTTTCTTATTTTGATTTCATTTCTTTCTTTCTTTTTCTTTTTTTGTTTATGTGATAGCAGATTCTGTTGAACTTGCCAATCTAGCTTTAACATTGAAGGAGGTAAGTTTTAAATGTTTACTGCTGTTAAATACATATTTTTATTTTGTGTTATGTAATGCATGCCTTTATTTATTTTTAGTTCTGCTAAAGATTTGTATTTGCTTGAGATTTCATTTAAATACGAATGAATTCAAATTCACAAATTTCATTTAAATACATGATCTTGTGATTGTACTTTGGAAAAATGATAATATAAGGACAATTAAAAAATGTTACCTGTTGGATTACTGAAATTTTTTTCTGCTCATTAGTTGCTCTCTCTACCAGCAGTTACCCTATCTTTTTGATTCATGTTATGTATATAAGATGAAAATTAAGAAAAAAATTATGACTATTAGAAAATATGTTTTTATTACAGTAGATCAAAACTTTTGGGTGAAATTTTTTTTTTTCTTGGTAGTTTTTTTCATATTTTTTTCGAATTCTATGTTTAAATATGAGTAACATTATTAACTGTAGTAACAAAAATATTTCCATTACTTTTTCCATCAATTTAATCCCCACTCTCCCGATTTTGTATTTCTGAATAAATAATTACTTATTTTTAACAGCAATTACAAAAGTGTAATTTCTACCTCTTTCAAAATTTTATTTCCTTGATGTTATTTCATTAAATGTATTATTATTATCTGGTGTACGTTATCATTGTAATATCTGTGTTAAATGATAAGTTATGTAGAACTATATAAGATATATTCTAAGTAGATTAGCTATTATTCTTTAATAAAAAATTAACATAGTTTTTTTTTGTATTGTGAAGCCAAAATATCACTCTTGTTCTCTGTTAATAATGTGATGTTTATTTTGTATTTTCCCTTTATTTTTGTTATTTTATTCAATTATTTTTAAAAAAGTATTGATTACAGAAAAGCAGTTGGTTGTATAATGTGGTTGTAAACTTAATGTATGACAAAATGTATTACTAATGCATTGATTGTGAATGTTTTATAAATTATCTGCTTATTTTGATTGAGACAAAATTCCTATGCATTGATTGATTATTTTCATATCATGGTATTTTATATCACTTAAAACAAATAAGAAAAAGTGTTTGAGACTTGATAATACAGCCAGACCCTAAATACCAAATTTCATGATTTAAAAAAATTTTCTTCTCCTCTGAATAAAATGAATGCAAATCCCCCCTATTTGACAAATAATAAACCCCAAATTAACGAATTTTTCAACAGCCTAAACAATCTTTTTATTGATTTGGATTTGAAAAAAGAAATGGATTTCTTTTCAAGGTGATATGGAAAGCAGTTGCTCCTGGTATAAATTTTAATGATTATGTTACATTTGATGACAGATTGATTTGTCAGAGCCATTAAATAGAGATTCTGATGCAGAAATTAATAGTGAAACTCCTATCAAAACTGTTACATTTTCTAATGTTTGTTACATTGTATTGAAACTGAAAACATACCTTAAGCAGTAGGATGTAAATGATGTAGTAATTTCTTCTCTGCATAAAATCAAAAAAGAACTCTTTCAAGTCACAAATCAAAAAGACTGATAAACATCTCTTAGTCAATATTAAAATTTCCAATTAACTAGTGCGTAATAATTCACTAATAGTGTTTTTAGCTGCTGAATAAGTTGCTTAATTGCTTATAATAGAATTTCCAAAAAGTAAGTGAAAGAAATTTGTATTTCTTACCCTGATATTATGAATAACCCCAAATTAATGAATAAGACGTTCGGTCCCAATGAATTCATTGCATCAGGGTTCAACTGTATATTGATATTTAATTGGAATGTTTTTTTTATGTGTGAAATTAAAACATTTTAATATGTTGGATTAAAGACTTCTAAACAAAGGCTTTCTTGAAAATTTTTGTATAATGTAAAGTAATTTTAAAAACCTTTCGATTGCAAAAGTAATAAATTGTAATTCATCATATATGTGTGATTAATTGCAAACAAAAAAGTTATTATAAACCCTGAGAGAAATATTTTACTTTCACAAGGCTACTAAAATCATAAAAGATTGTCATTGTTCAAAAGGTAAATGTATTTATAAATTCACAATTAAAAAAATACCTTCATTTTTTTTCTCTCTATATAGTAAACTAGCTGGTATACTCGTTCTTTGCACGGGTGAACTGAAAAATTCAACAACACAGATTGAAGGATAAAGAAGTTTTTAATGAGTTAATTTTATGTGAATTGCAAATTAAACATAAAAGCTTTTTGCATATCTCAGCTGAACAAAAAAAAGAAAGAAAAAAAAACACCTTTGTTAAATTTCAAGTATGTAGATCTAATAGCAGATAAAAAGGATTTTTTTTATTTATAACTCCCCATAACACTCTTGAGGGTCTATTTTTGAAAATACCTCTCTAAGGTGATCTCTGCTCAGCAAAAGTAACACATTGTTAAAAGTTTTGTGTAATGAACGCTTAAAATAGTATAAATAGTTTATATCTGAAAGTGTAATACATTAATATTATTTTATGTTAAAATTGTAATATTCGCAAGCAACGCCATTTCTTAAATTATAATGGCGATTCAATGAAAAACATAGTGAAATGTTGATGATAGAGTCAAGTTGGCAAATGTCTAGCTACTTTCACAGCTCGAGCTTTATTAGAGCTTTGTAAAACCCGTCGTGTAGGGGAGCGATGCACATTAATGCTTTATCTACCACATTATGATTTACTGTAGTTTTTTTTCATGCAATATTTTTTTTGGATCACTACATTGAAAATTAAGGGATATACATAAACAAAATACTCCATTTTGGGAAATTTAATCTGTTAGAGCTAATAAATTAATTAAAGATATTCCACTGTAAAATTAATTATATACACCATTCACTTAAAATAAATAGTCAAATCGTTTTCTAAGGTCTTCATTAACATACAAAAACATAAGACACTTAAATTTTGACATAAACTATTTATTCGGAAGAAAAATAATAATCTTTGCAATGTGCTGAAAACGCAACATCTGCTACAAAACTATTCCCCTTCCCCGCTAAAATACTCATCATAGAATCCGTGCTGCCATAAATCTTGGAAGAGTGGATTTCAAAGAATATTCCTGCTAAGTATTGGTAGGATATTCCTTCTAAGTTGGTGTGGTGTGGTAGTTAGGAGAAGGGGCTTCCAGCTCAGGTGTCGTCCATGTCATTTGACCATGGTTCAAAATTACGTGGTCCTTTGCCAAAAGCCCTCTTGTAGCTGAATAGTGCAATGTTAATATTCACTCACTCCAAAAAATACAGTTCAATAGTTATAATTATTTTTATACTTAAAAATGCAATATCTGCCTTTTTAATTAAAATTAAAGTGTTATAATTAACTACTAACCACAAACAAATTTTGAAAATTTGTCCAAATGATGTAGTGTGAAAGAGAAAGTTTATTTACTTTAAGTACCAGAACCGATAAAAGCATTTATTTTGAAAAAAGATCAATTTCTTACTACCAAATGTGCATAATATAATCATAAAAAAAAAACATTCAAATAAAAAGATTTATAACAACCCCTCCCTTCAAAACCTAGTTTTATTCTGAAATAAAAAAAATTTAGGGATTATGCTGATCACAGGAATTAATTAGAAGCGAGTGCCTTGCATAGCCAAAACAAAAAGTGTTTCTTCACAAATAAAATATAGATACATGCTGTTGTTGGCTTTTTTGTAGCGCACGCCAGAATTGCTTGCAAATGGCAGAATTTTTTCTTACTTACTTGACAAATATCGTTATATTTTAGACACTTCACAATATCTTTATAAATTATAGCCTGTGTTATTCTGATGTATAAGCTATATTACTGTAAAGTTTCATTAAAATCCATTCAGTTGTTTTTGCTTGAAAGACGGACAAATATTCTCACAAACTTTCACATTTATAATATATATCTAGATTATTTATTAAAAATTTAGTACTAATTTTTTTTCACTAATTTGAAAATTTTTCTCTCCTCAATTATTACATATCAGTCATATATATAATATAACTTAGTGTTTTGTTTCCCTTTTTTTTTATCAACAAAATATATATTTAAGGTCTTTCATATTGTGCAAAATACAAGACATAGATTGTTTAAATTATTTTTATTACAATAATAGATTGTTTAAATTATTTTTATTACAATAATGCATTATTTTAAACTTAACCATAAACTAAAAATGCGAAAGCTGATGTTCAATTTTTAATCCATTACAATTAATATATTTTGCAATTTTATTCTATGTGATCAGAAATTAACTAAATGTTAGAAAAATTAGGGTGTTAAATTTGTTAAATGTATCTCTATTTTCTGTGAAGAAATAGGATCTATACTGAAAAACATTTCAGATTAATATTAATTTTATATTTCTCCTTCAGTAGCTTGTACAAGTATTACCTTTTCATATTAATATTACTTTGTACTAATAATTTATGTTTAAATCTATCATGATAGATATATGTATGTTTGTTTGCATTATAATATTAAATTGATTTTTGATTTTAATATTTATTGTATATTTTTAAAATGTTTCCAATGTCTATGATCAGAAATTCATAAATTAAAATATAAACCTATAAATGTGTTAGTATCAAGATTGTTCCTACATAAAGTGTTATTTATTTATTTTTTTTTTTTTGAGCTTGAACTATAGTTTTTTAGGTCTGTTGAGAAGTGAATATCTGAGTGTTTCATCTTTTGTTTACTTCAGTTTTTCAAATAAATTGTAAATTTGAAGAACTTGAAGTCTGATTGTACTTTGGAAAGATATTTTAAAAACATTTGTAACATATTAATTATTTTTGCATTAAAAAAGTGAAATTTCATTACGAATTTTGTTAACTTTCTTATTCACAGGCAATGCTTTTCAATATGAAGAGGTTGACTCATCTACTGACAGTGAAGATGAAGTTTTGCAAAGATTTCAGCAATCATCCAGTCTATATAACGGACTGCGTAAAATAAGTGGAGATCGTCTTGACCAACTTGGTGAAAATCTGACTGATGGACATGACATCCATAGAAGTGCATTTTCAAATAATTTGGCTTCTTGTAATGGTTCATCTGCCCATTGTAAGATATAAGCAGTGTCATTATTTTTAATATGTAACGGTATATGTTTTAAAGAAATAAAATAAAGTTGTTTTAAAGGACCATTTTAATTTTTTTTTTGTCTTTTTTACTAATTTACTTCTTAAGGATAATATTTTTCATGATACTCTTAATTTTTAAAAAATCTTTGCTTTTTTCCCTTTGTACTTTGTGTTTTTAATAAAAATTCTTTACAATTTTTGTATTATGCACTTTTAATTAATATTTATATCATTATCTTTTATTATTTTGCTAGCATTTTTATTTCTTGATTTTGATTATTTTTCAGTTAAATACATTTTGCTAGAAATTGCCTTTTTAATCCAAAATTCTAAATCCCCTCTTTCACTTACATATGTTTGAATTTGTGTATATATATTGTTTAATTTTCAAATTTATCATTGTTTTTTTTAAATGAATAAAATTTGTAATTAATATATTTTTCAATATTAGAGCTTTCTTCAAACAAATTAAAAATAAGTTTCTTACAGTTAAGGTTTTCAAATATTTTTATAAGTTTTAGATATATCTTTTTAAATTTTCATTTACTGTAATAATTATTAATGATGTCGAATTTATAAATAAACCAATTTCATCATAATTTAATTTTTGGTGATCATCTAATAAAATAAAGAGTGTTAATTGATTCCCCAGTTATTTTTTCTTTTTGCTTATTTATTGCAGTGAAGATAAGTGAAACCAGTAAGAGAGGAAGTCATGATCCAATTTCCTTGCTTGAGAAGGGCGGAGTTGCGAAATCAGGAAGCACTGCTTCCTTTTCAAGTGAAGCAAGTGAAAGTGAAGATACTCAAGATGATGGGCAAGCAATAATACAGCCTCTTTTAGATAGCCGAACAACTCAGCATTATGAAAATAGCGCCTTTCAAACAGCAGATGATTCTCCAGCTGCATCAAATGACACATTTTCTGCCTGTGGCGATTCTGTGATGGAAGTAAGATACTTAATTGATAGTGTAATTTTATATTTTGGCTTCACATTATAGATTACTTTATAGTTTTATTATTTTGTTATAATTTTAATTTCAGCATTTAAAACTACATTTATATTTAAAAACAGATTTTTTAAAATTGTAAACATTATTATTGTGTGCTTTCTTAATGTTTGTGTATAGATTTTTTTAAAAGTATATCTAGTACTATCTTTTTTGAATAGAATTTATTTTTTATAAAAGAGTATATTTTTATGAGAAATGTATAATTATTAGATTTTATTTCATTGAAAGCCTTTGTCTGAAGTACATGTTCTGAAAAATCAAAATATGGTTAATAATAATTTAAGTATCCTTCATTGTTATTATGTGAAATTCTATTGTAATAAATGTGAATGTGTAATGTTTCATTTTGAGAATGCAAAAAGCAATCTGCTGTACCTTTTATAAAATGTTCTAAAATACATTTTTATTTTTAAAAAATGCTATTTCTGTAAAGAGTGAAATGAATGCAAATATATTTATTTGAAAAAGGGTATATATACTCCTAAACATAATTATAATACAACACCAAATTTTATCATAAAGAACAAGAAACTAAATAAAATTAAACTATGTACTATGGAATATGAAAATAATACCAAGAACTATTGGTAACACACACCTTTATTGTTACAATAAGCAAATTTTCATAGAACACAAAAAATGACGGGGTCAGGACTATAAGATAATAAACTTTACATCTTAACTAAAAATGCATAAATTATATTTAATAATTTATGGAGCTATCTTTGTGTTTAATAACTTCTAAAATGGGATCTGGCATGATTTTGATCAAGTTTAATAAAATATCTTCAGATGTATATCTTCCTTGGCTTTGAGAATTGCATTCTTAAGTTTTTCAACTTTGAAAAAATTGTCTCCTATTTTGATAAACTGCTTGAACCATGATCCCCATTGGTTTTGTATGGGGTTCAAGTCCAGTGAGTGAAAAAGCCATGGCAGGAGACCAATATTTGGTCAGAACCACAATTTTGTTAGCTTTGAGGCAGGGAGTTCAGTGTTATCCTGTGGAAAAATGTAGCTTTTTCCCACTTAAAAGTTTGCTGTATTTTCCAGGTTGTTCTTTAATGACAACATATGATGTATAGGATTCATTTTTGTCTGTATAAAGATCTTTGAGCAGAAAATCCATCCCACACCATGACTGGGCCTCCATCCATTTGAGGGGTTATTTGCATATCTAGAGCTATTCTTATATCATGCCAGAAGTAATGAATACTATCTAGACCAGGGGTACACAACCTTTTTCCCTGCCAGGCCACATACATATGTCTGGCATTTCACGCGGGCCGCAACATGAAGATAATTCGGAAAAGACACTATCAGACCAAAGCAAAATTGATCAAAGTATTAAACATGCACAAAAAAAAAAGGATTTACTTTTATGCATCTTTTAATAAGTTATGGGGTAGTTTTGATTTCCTTTCATTCGTGACCAAGCCTCTTGTTTACATTCTATCAAGAAAACCATATTGATAGCAAAATTGATAGATTTGTTTGGTTTATTGATAGAATTTTCCTCTCAATTTTTAGTACATTATTCTTAAATAATTGAATTTCTTAGTTCAATGGGCAGTGACCTTAGTTCAAAAGGCAGGTGGGCTACAGGTTAAGTATCACTGTTCTAGACTGTCCAGATTAAATCTTTGTTTGAAAAAATGCACTTTATCACTTACAAGTTCAAAGCCATAGTTTGTTTGATGAAACTCAAATGCTCCTTTTTGTGTTTCTGAAGGAGAGGTTTGTTCAATTATATACACATATTCTTTATGTGAATTTTTATGTGGTTCTCTAAATATTGTTCACCTTGAACAAAAGATATTCAAAGCGTCCTTGATCATTGAAGTTGACGTCCTTTCGAGTTGCCGAAGAAAATATGTTATTTTTCTTAAGGACAAACACTGCTAACAAATTATTCTTTTTTTTAATAGAACCATTGGCACCTTTCTGTACAGCACATCTAGAATGTCCCAATAGCTTTCAAAATGCAGTTATTCGAAGCACAGGTTTCATGAAGGGAAATTTTGCAAATTTCATATTCTTTCAACTCTGTACTTCTTGGTATTTTGCAAATGCTTCTAAAGCTTTGAAATTGGTCAAGCTTTTTATCTTTTATCAAGATGTAACACCATCAATGCATATGCACTTATTTGCATACATAGTTGTAGCTTGCTTTCAAATGGAAGGCACATGTCGTATATTTATATCCATTGATAAAATATTAAATTGTTCTCAAATAAATTCAAATGCATCCTTATGGCCAATTATTAATAGTTTCAATGTATTTATATGCTAAATTGTATTTGAATACAATCAATACTTATTTTTTTGAAGAATATTTTTATTTTTTTTAATTACGTCGAGGAATGGGCCGTATTGGCCATTTCCCTACGAGCAGCCCAATATAAACCAGCCTTTGCAGTAAAGTTGTCAGAAGAAAAGAATATTTGTGTGTGTTGTCATAATTATATGTCTTAATAGTGTATCATCCATATTAGAAAGGTGTGTGATAAGAAATAAATGCTGTGAATGTAATATTTTAAGATTACAGCTATCATGGTAGAGCTCGTTAAAAGATATTTATTTGTGGTTTAACATTGGACCACTTTCCTGTAATATTCAAATGGAATCAAAATATAGTTTAATTATATTTGAAACAAAATACAAATGTAAATTGTGATGTAAGTTTTGCTCTTAAAAGCTGTACACGATTTCCACAAGCATTGAATTTCTAGTTTTAAAACTTCCTCATAGAGTTTACCATTATTACCAGCACCAAAATGTACATGTTAAATCTAAATTGTTCTTATAAGCTGTTTAAATGTTTAAAAGAAGATCCATGATTAAGAATTTAATCTATGGTATTGGAATTTGTAGAATGAATAAATTCTCTGAATATATTATTTTTACATTATTGTCATTATTTTGTTAAATGAATGTTTGCACATGATTAAATATCATTAAAAGAGGTTATTTTAATCAAAAAGTTGAAGTATTTTTTAAGTACAGTTATTTTAAAAGATTAAAGTAATCCTCACAGTTTACTAAAGCATTTTCAAAATGAAAATTGTTATTGATAAAAATTATATTTCAATAATTGAGATCTTTTCTCAGGATGAATATTGCACAAAATTTCTGAACTGCTCCTTTTATCAAATGCCATAAAGTATTCTGTTCATATCATTTAGGATGTTTTAGTTTATTTATGTTGAAACAAAAAGTGAAAGTAAAATATCCATTTTGGTCTAACAAAGTATTAAGCTATAAATTAATATTCTGTGGAGAGGTTTTTGATATCTCTTTTGAATTTTCTCTGCTTTCAGTTTATTTAAGTTGAAAACTAACATTTGTTTTTTATCTCCACCATCTTAATTAATTTTTGGTATATGCAGGATCAGATTTTTGATGCCACTGAATTGCATTGCAATGTTGAAGAGACCAGTAGTGCTGTTCGATGTGGATCTCTGGAAGTTGGATTTGCATATGATCCTCCTTTGAGAAAGATGACTGTTCATGTTCTGCAAGCTCAAGATTTACCTGACAGAGAACGTGGTGGTTCCAATCATGTTCAAGTATGAATTTTTTCTTTTTCTGTTTATTTTTTTATTAGAAAGAGTTTTTTTTTTATAGAAAAGGTATGTTTTATGAAATTTTGTAATTATTCAGTATACATATGCATACTATTTGTTGATATTCAGTTTACATGTAGTAGTATTATCGATTAGATTTTGCGAATAAAATGTTATACTTGATTATTTGATAAGTAATTTTTAACTTTAAAGTGAATAAATTCAATATTCTGAGTTTATTAAATGGTTTAGAATACTACATGGCTCATTTAGTAGGGGAACCAAATTGAAGTATTATAGGTCATTTAAATCAAATTAAGTTTTATTTTAGTTGAAGCATGGTCTTAAAACAGAGTTCCATAATTTTGTTTGTGGGAAATAATTGTGAATATTTATTTCTGTATAGTTTGGGCCATTTTGCTTCTCAAATAAATCCTTTCGGTGATTAAAAATTTATTTTTTGTTGTTGCTCTTATTAAAACTGGTTGCTTTTCTGTGTACTTAGAATATATATTTTATAACTGGAAAATATTTTGGTTTGAAGTTAAGAAATATTAATGTAAAAGTTTTAGAAAGGTACTTTTTTAAATTAAATGATTAGCGGATGACTTCTATTGAGTTATTTGAAGAGCTTAAAATTTATCATTAGTTTCTTTGGCTTTCATGTTTTTACAAGAAATTTTAGTCAGTTATTGACGAGTATACATCCTCCTTTTTACTAGTCTTAAGTCTTTAAGTCTTAAGAGTAGAAAATAAAAATTAAGTTATATCTTGATTATTGTCTCTCTCTCTCTCTATAAAATTTTTTTTGTGATGCTGCTAAAAATTTAGTGCAGTTTAGAGGAAAAGGTGATTCGGAACATTGTTTTTGAAAAGGTACTAAATTGAAGTATTAATAAAAATGCGGAGATGAAGACTTGAAATTTATTTTTTTCCTGCTTACAATATATTAAAAAAAAAAAAAAAATAGTACTACATAATGCATGTCTGTTAGTTTTACAATTAGAGCAATGAGTATGTATAATTTGTACAATGCGGGTTGGTCCACTCGCTGTTAAGTGGTACCTCCACCCTCCTAGTTAGTAATAATTAAAACTTCATGATATTTCATACTTATTACTTGTATTCCCTTATTTAGATAAGTAGCGAATTATATAATATTTTTGGAAAAAAGTGTTGTTTATTATATTGCAGTTTTTTCTTTATGTAAAGTTTAAAAGCTAGTTCATAATAAGGTATTTATTAAGAATTCAGTTCTTTCTTTGAAAAACTGATTTTTCAAGCACATGAAAATATTCTTGATTTTTTTCTTTAATTAGGTACGACTTCTTCTTTTACCACATAAGCGTCAAAAATTTAAAACAAAAATTAGAACTGGAAGTAAGCCACAGTTTAATGAAAGCTTTATTTTCAATCGAATATCACCAGGTACTTCTATGATTATTACTTTTTTGTAATTTTATGATTCTTTTAATTAAAGTTGAGAATAATTAATAATATAAATTATGGCTGTTTTGCTTTGATTCTCTTGCAAAACAAACTTCAGTTTAATTTTAAACTTTTAAATTGCTTAGTTGTTTAAAAGTACTTCAAAAATTTTTTAAGGAATGGTTTTTGGTTAATTTTAAAATGTTTAATTTTTAATTAAAATATTTTATGTGTGTTTAAAAGTGAATTTTTAAATCATATGAATATTAGTCTAAGTCTGAAACTAAAAAGAAATTATTATAAAACTAAATATTATCATACATGTTTAGAACAATTTGTTTTATAAAACTTTTTAATTTTAATACAATTTACCAAATTCTACTTGTGTAGTCAAAAAAGTGAAACATCTTTCCCTAGGTATATTTTATAAAACTACATTTCCAATTATGGATTACTTTTTCTAATTAAGAATATATTTAAAAAAAAAATCATAATATATATCGTAGTACACTTACTGCTCATTAAAATACTTTACATCATTCATTCATCTATGTTTTGGTTTAGTGAAAATTACAATAATATTAATATAATATAGATATTATAAAATTAAAAGATAATCTAATTTTAATCTGATTAATATTCCAAATAAAACTATTTCCTGGTAAATCAAATACATAATGGAGTGTTTAAAATATATTAAAATCTTTGTACATTGTTTCAATTTTTACTCTTTCAGAGGAGTTGAATAGCATGGGAGTACGATTTCGATTAAATGGTTGTGAGCGTATGAGACGAGAACATTTGATTGGTGAATGCATTGTGCATTTTTCATCCATTCGTATGGATCAACAAACAACATTGTGGCTGACTTTGGAACCAAGATCAAATATTGCAGTAGGTTTTTTCTTTTTAAAAAAAATTTGATGTTAGAGATGAATGTTAGAAAAATTTGATGTCATGTTCTAGCTTTAATATTTATAGGTATAATATATAACGCATATAATTGTTCTTGGTTATAATGATTAGTTAAGTATGATTAGAACATAATAATATGTATCTGTAATTTAATATTTATTCAAAATTCAAATCTGCTTTATCTATACATATAAATAAAAATGAAGTGTCTGTTTGTAATTTGAAATTAACAGCTTTTTACTAAATGCATTTAAAAGTATATACGATACTTATATGAAAAAATCGATTTTTAAAATTTTTGTCTGTCTGTTTGTTCCTGCTAATCTCTGAAATGGTTGGACCAATTTTGACGAAACTTTCACTGGCAGCAGCTAATGTTATAAGGAATAACTTAGGCTACTTTTATTATAGAAAAAAAAATTAGGGTTCCGAGAAAATAAAATTAAAACCAATGAAATAGTGAGCAATATCCCAATAGCAAATAGGGATTATTTATTTCAGTAGGGATTATTTTTATTCAATAGGGACCATTTTATTTCTCAAGCCTTCTGTCTCAATGATTTCTAGCAGTTATATCAAGCTTTTCTGTTTGATTAGGTTGCTGCCACTCACAACATTCCCCATTCATCTCCTTTGATCCTAAAGATTTTACAGTCCTTAACTGCTTTGTCGAAGGTCATGCGTCCCTTTCATCTCCTTCGTTGTGGCTTCCTTTGTATTCGCGTTTCACCCTACTGCTACTTAGACCTATTTTGATCCGAATGATTTTAGTCCTCACACCAGTGTCAAAGGTCATGCGTCCCTTTCACCTTTTGCTCAACAAAAAAAACGAAGGGAAAAAAATAAATAAAACAAAAAAGAAACATAGATTCACAAAATAGAAGAATGACATTATACTTATAGCATAGGTATTTCTTTACGTAGAATGCATAATTATTAAGTTTTCGTTAAATCTGCGAAGTGAATGAACACTTTTTTGTTAAATTCCACGTGGACAAAGTCGCGGGTAACAGCTATTTAACATAAAATAAATGCATCAGGAAGTAATATTAATGTATTACACATCCAGATACAAATTATTTACACTATTTTAAGCGTTTATTACACAAAATTTGTAACAATGTGTTACTTTTGCTGAGCAGGTAGGTGTTTTAAAAAATCGACCCACAAGAAAGTTACGGGGTGTCATAAATAATAATAATAATAATTAAAAAAAATATATTAAAAAATTCAGCTATTATATCTAAAGACTAAAAATTTAGCAAACATGGTTTTTTTGTTTAGCTGAGATATGCAAAAAGCTTTTTTTTGTTTAATTTACAATTCATTTAAAATTAACTCATTAAAAACTGCTTTATCCTTTGGTTTGCATTGTTTGATTTTTTAATTCACCCATGCGAAGAACGGGTATACCAGCTAGTATTTAATATAATCCACAAATCTGAGTACCCTATTTTGAAACGTGTCACATTTCATCTTTTTCTAAAGATTAAAAGCTATATTTTAATATATTTTTTAGCGATTCCTTATTAAAAAAGATGAAACCTTAAACTTCTGACTGATTTTTTTATAATTCCTAGTAAAAGAATATCATAAAAGTTTACACGTGCCTTGAAAAGCAGTTTCAACTTTTCCCTAAAACAATGATGTACAGGGTGCAATAAAAAAACTCGGACAAATTTCTTGCCCCCTAGAATAGTTAACAAATTTCTTTTTAATTGGTGTTTTCATGTTTCTTTATCTAACACTTTATTAATAAAATATTTTTAAACGTATTTCTTAGTTTTTACTTTGATTTATGTATTTTTGATAATGTCGAGCAAAAGGTCTGCTATTTTAGAGTTGTTTCTGCAAGGAAAACGACTGTTTGCTGAATGTACCTCGGCAAACAGTGTCTGATGTAATCTGCCATTTCAAAGAGATGGGAATGATGGTCGACATCCAGGAAGTGGGCGAAAACGCACTGTTAACACTTCAAGGAATAGTAAGGCTACCGAAAAGCGAATCCACAGAAATCCGAGGGTTTCCATGAGACAGATCGTTCATGACATGGGAATAAGTGACAGATTGGTGAGGTGAATAGCAAAAATGAGGCTTGGACTGAAGCCTTACAAGTTACAAAAAGTTCAGCTTCTCACTGAAAAAAACAAACTCGTACTGCTCCAAAGATGACGAAAACTTTTGAGATGGGCCGCAAGTCCACTTTGGGAGAGATTCCTTTTCACTGATGACTCCCAAACGCTCACTGATAACTCCCAAAATAATAGAATCTGGTGTGTGGATGCTCCAAGCACCTGGGCAATTGTTGAACATCGCCAATATCCAAAGTAGGTCATGGTTTGAGGCGGAATTTGCGCAAGTGGCAAAACACTTACGGTTTTTGTGGAAGAGGCCGCTAAAATGAATCAAAAAGTTACACAGAGGGACATTATTGAAGCTGTTGTATTTCCGTGGGACCAAAAGCATTTCGGAAATGCTTCAACGGAACTTTGCACCAGTTTGCGATGCCAAAAAGACACGAGTGGTGCAAGGCAAATTTTCCAGACATGATATCATTTGAAGAATGACCACCTACTCTCCGGCTTTCAATCCCATGGATTACAGTGTATGATCTATTTTAGAGTACAGGACCTGCACTAAACCGCACAAAACTTTGGACTCTCTAAAGCAATCACTTCTGCTGGAATTTGGTGTATTAAACGTAAAAGACTTGAGGTCCATTGTTGAACATTTCTACAAGTGTTTGCACTTCTGCATTGCTACAAATGGCAATCACTTTGAAACCAATTAAATTTATTTATTATTACGAGTGTACTCTTATTATTATTTGTTATATTTAGTTAATTTCTTAATTTTTTTACAAAGTTATGTAAAAAATTGTCCGTGTTTTTTGCCGCACCCTGTAATTTCTATAAATAACTAATACTTCCATTCACTTGACCATGTGATTATGTATTTTATATTATGTTTTTCCTTACATCTAAAAATGTAGAAGTTGAATAATTCCTTCTTTTGTATTTTTGCTCTTGAGCAAAGGGAATAACTTTCCCGAGGTATAAAAATAAGTAAATGATGATAGGATTATAACACCAAAAATTTTTGAATTGCTATGACTATATCATTATATGTGTTATGATATGAATATCACCTCAGTGAGAGATATATTTCATATGTATATATTGGTAGGCATATAGATCAACAGTACTGTGTTAATTATATCAATTAAATATTTAAATTCTTTAATAAATTTATGAGGTTCTTTTCATTTTTAGCACATGAAATAGAATTTATATACTATTTGTTATTCTATTGAACATTTTTTTTGAAATACAGAAAGGAATGTTGTATGTAACTATTTTTTTTTTTTTAGAGAATTCTAATTAACTGTAATTATTTTTAGCATTCTGATTCAAAAGCTGATATCACCAGTCTTACAAGAAGTGACAGTACAGGATCAACACAGTCAATGCAACATGGTGGAATGCCTGAACTTTTGCTTGGTTTGGCATACAATGGAACTACTGGTCGATTATCAGTTGAAATCAATAAGGGCAGTCATTTTCGTAATGTGTCGATGAATAGAGCTCCAGGTATATAAATATTTTAGATAAAAAAAATGGTTTTCATATAATTACCATCTTTTGAAAGTAATTATTTTTTTGACAATACAGTATAGCATTTGCATTTTGATTTTAAAATTTAACTGAAATTTTTTTCTAATTTTAAATGAAAACATATGATTAATTTCAAATGAATATCAAAATTATTCACCTAAATCTTTTAAACAAATTTTTTGAATAAAATATTTCATGAACATGCAAACTTATTTTATTTAAATTGGTTGCAGAAAGGCATATTAAATTATTTTTCCTGTAAAATTATATTTTTGTAACTCAGTCACCATCAAATTTTCAGCTTGCTTATGAAATTGTTATATTTGTCAAAAATTCATATACTGTAAAAAATGTCTTAAATCACCTTGTAGTTATGAAATTCATAATGTGTGTATTATTTAATAAGTAAATTTAATGCTCGAGAAGCATCAGATAATGTATTTAAGAACTAAAATACTTTAACTGAGTACAGAAACCATAAAATTTAGTAATCTATATATTTACATTCTACTTATAGCTTTAATTATATATATAACAAAGCTTTTGCAGTATATAATTTGTAATTAAATATCATTTTGTCCAGAATTTGATTTTTCTTCAATTAAAATTCAATTGAGAGAATAGTAGTTTGATGTTATTACAGTTGTAGTTAAGTTGCTCTCTGATGGTTAAGGAAAATGTTGACACTATTAAAAAATCATAAAATGGAGATGTAGGTGTTTGAGAGATTTCCTTTATTCCTTATTATACTTCATATTTGTAGTTAAAAAGTTTCCTGAAATGAATTTTCCTTCATTATCTAGTTGTCCTTATACAACTCTATATAATTGATCATTAGCTTTGAGGATTATCAATAGATCATACTGTTCTATTTAATTGCCTACCTTAGAATTCTCATTAATGCTTTTACAAAATTACTTCTGTGTAATGCTGTGAGAAGATTTAATGGTAAGTTATTGTAAACATTTTTTCTTTTTAATTTTTATTTACTTCATGCAACAGGACTTCAGTATTATGAATTGTTCTGGAATTATAATATTTTGTATAGTATAATTTTGTGAATAATTTATTTTATATAACACTATAACAATGCTATTGCATTTATAATCAACATGAATAACATATTTTATCACATTTTGCTTGTATTGTATTTTGGAAAAAAAAAAAAACTAAATTTCTTTTAAATGTTATAATATATCATTTCATCTTGGTTTATCAGAGGAAACAGTTTTTGTTAACTTAAGTCTTCTATTTTCATGTAATGCTGACATTTATTATGGTATTTAATGTGTGAAATTGTGTTTTTAAATTTCAGAACATCTGACTTTTATAAAATAAGTATCTTTTAAAAAACTGATATAATCTTACTGTAATTTTTAACGTATCTATGAGTTAGATCCCCTCCATAGTTTTCTATGTATTAATTCCTAATTTGCACTTAAATATGCTTTTAGATACTAATTTCTCTTATATTTTAGACACTTATGTTAAACTGTCTCTTGTTTCATCAAATGGTCAAGAAATTGCTCGGAGTAAAACATCTGTACGGAGAGGCCAACCAAATCCACTTTTCAAAGAAACCTTCATATTTCAAGTATGTTTTTCCTAACTTTCATATATTACATTTGAACAGGATGACCAATAAGAGATAAAAATTATTTTAAAAAGGCAGGATATTTTTTATATTAATCTGAAGTAATATGTACCAAATTTGTATTTTATTAACAATTATAGATAATTATTGACTTTTTATAACTTTATTACTAAATTAGGTTTTATGATTAGTTCAGATTATAGCATCTGATATCCTTGATTATGATTTCCTGTTTACAAAGTCATTTTTCAGAAATAATCAGTCAGAATTTATATCCGTACTCTAGTATGTCTCCTAAGAGAATTAGATTAAATACAGTTGGGGTTTTTTAACAAAGTGACTAAATCCTGGAAAAAAGTTCGTTATGGGGAAAATTCGTTAAATATTCACTTTCAATATACTTCATATTTTTGGTTCCAGGAAAAAGTCCATAAAATTACAGTTTAATGGTATTAAAAAAAAAAAAAAAACGAAAACTAGTTATTTATAAATTAGATGGATTTTAGTGTTGAAAGGGAAAAAGATGTCATTGAAAGGAGAAATAAGTGAAGAGTATTAATTAATAATGATATTTATCTGTTTCCTGCCTTTAATGGAAACTGATTAAAGGGAATGTTTGTACTTTGAAAAGAATCTTTTAAGTATTTGATAATGTCAAATATGTATCATTTTCAAAAAGAGAAATATCCTCTTGCCAAATTGTGTTAAAAACTTAAAATTCTTTTTATTTTCTAACTAGCAGTCTTTCAAATAAATCGAAATTTAGCAAAATAAATTAATTTGGAAATATTTTAAATATGTTATTAAATGGCAACACATACATCTTGTAATTTGGTCAAACACTTATTACTTGAAACTTTTTTATATTCAGGAACATTTAGTTAAGGCTGTCTCCATTTAATGTTAATAGTATGCAAATTAAAAATATTTTTTCACATATAGTACTTTAACATTGATATTATACTCTGGCTTTGCTATCCCATAGAAAATTACTTGTTTTATTATACTAATTTCACCTATCTTTTTCACCTAAATGAGCTAATCCTGTACATATTAAAAGTGAATTATTTATGGAATTTTTTGAAATTCTAAAATTTCTATGTTATAAGTTAATATATGAATTGCTATGTTAAAAATTTCCATGAAATTGAGGCATTTTTCTCTTTGAAAATATGCACCCTTGTTTATTTGTGAAGAGTCTTAAAAGAAAACTTTTTAAATTGCTATGTGGGTATATTATGGAATGTTCTTTCTGTGTATTCAACATGGGAATTTTCAAATTTTACTTTCCTGCAAAGCTTTTAAAAATGATGCAGATCTATTTGTTGAATCTTAATTGCATTGATACAAAATGAAGGTTTGGGAAAAGACACGTTACATGTTAACCTGATGTCATTTTCTCTAAAATAGGTGGCACTGTTTCAACTACCAGATGTCACTTTAATGATATCAGTGTACAACAAAAGGAGCATGAAACGAAAGGAAATGATTGGTTGGTTTTCACTGGGTCTCAACAGCAGTGGAGATGAGGAACTGGCTCACTGGAATGACATGCGAGAGAACCGGGGTGAACAAGTGTGTCGTTGGCATGCCCTTGTGGAAACTTAATGAGCAGTAATGCTATTTTTTTTTCCAAGCAAATTTTTCTTACACCCTACTGACAGGTTTCTGAGCCTTAAAATAGGGTTCAGCCTGTTTATTGTGTCTTGATGTTGAGGGGCACTTGAAGTTTTCTGCCGTGAAGGCATGTCACCTGGCCTACCACCATTTTCAAGCAGAACCTTCCCTCTTGTGTGCTTTCAAACACCACCATTGGTATCTTCTGCTCTTATGGCACTCTGTACTCTCTACCCAATGATGTCAGGCCTTTCTCACTGACTCTGTTTTGTATGGAAAAATGGAGAACTGTCCTCCTTTCTTGCATAATCTCTCCTTACCTGCCATTAAGTTTCCATTTGTGTATGGTGTGCATTTGTCAATGTGCTGATTAATGGTTTAGAATAGTCTTTTTTTCTCTACTGCTGTGCTATGGGTAAATGTTTGTTGTATTGAAAGAAATTCTGATACGACTTTTTGATTGAATTAACTTGATTTTTTGAAATTCATATAAGTTATTGTAATAAAGTTATACTTAAAGGTTTAATGTAATAAAAATTAAAATTAAATACATATATATAATTCAAATTCATTCTTATGTAAAAAAAAAAAATGGCAGCTTTTTTTTTTGAAAACATTCCACTTTATTGAAGTATTTATTTTCAAATCCAGAAACATAAATAGGATTAGTAATATTGTGTTTAAAATTGATGTCTTCATCTAGCACCTCTATAGTTGCTTCTAAATTATAGTTATGCTTTTAAGAAGAACATTCCATTTACAATTCAAAATATTCATTAATTTATAAAGGGAATACAATTTTTTTACATGAAAAACACATTTTTTACTGATTTTTTTTATAAAGAGAAGGGAAAAAAATAAAGTTGAAATGAAAAAACTTCTTGATAAAAGTGTATTTTTCATGATTTATAAACCAAAAGCTTTTGCTACAATTTATTTCAATATTTGATCTATGCACAGTATCATTACTTGTAAAATAAAAGTAACTGGTTACAATGTCTTTCGTGGAATTCACAATTTCTTCAGATGAGATGTGTGTGTGTAACTTAATTTGGCTGCAACTATAGATTTTAACTATGTGTTTCACATGTTTTTGTAAACAAACACAATTTAATAAAATTTAAGTATGTGTTTACATCCTTATTATTTATTACAATTTCTTCAGTATATTCATTCACTCTCAATTTTAAATACTCTTTTATAATCATTCGTCAACTACATTTTACTAATTGTGTTGAATATGAAACTATTCATTTTAATAAAAATGTTTAATACAAAATGTATCCAACTCTTTCATTATGAAAAGTGATATAAATTGATTGAAAAAAAAATGAAAGTATCATCTTGATGATTATTGATAGAGAATTTGTTTTGTTGCTATTAGAGAAATATAGATTAGTATCACATTTGTAGGTGCATAGTAGTTTGTATTTAGAAAGTATAACATTTTACTCATGAATTTAATGTATACTTTTTACAGCAAATAAGGCTTTGCTATGTATTTTATGTGTTTAAATAGGATTTTATAGAATAAGTATCATTTAGATATATATCATCATATAACATTTGTTTTATATCCTACTATACTGCTGGTTAAATCTGATTGCTGTATTACCTTTTAAGCTAACAGATATTCTGTATTGCTATGTGGCATAATGATGTATGGGAATTTTAAGTTCCCTCTGAGCATATGTGATATGCATTTCAAAATAACATAATATAATTATATATTCCGAGATTTATATATGTGAATATTAAGAGAAATATTACTACTTTATGATACAGTTAGAGCCAAATGAACAATTCTCAACTTAAAGCTATTTATTTTGATTAAAATAAATATAAAATCTAGTGTTGTCAATTATGAAATTAAAAATATGTCTGAAGTACTTGTTTAAATATCGACTTATAAAAACTCTTCATTTAATGAATATTTTAACTTACTGTATAAGACAATGGAGTACTTAATACTTGGGTAAAAATATTTTATAAATTTAACTGACTGAAGTGTTATAATCTTGATGAAATTTTCAGTCACACTGTAAAAAAAAATATTTACTGACTTAACAAATACAGATCTTTTAGGCCTGTAAAATATTTTCAATGTTTTAAAACCAATTAAATTTGCAAAGTAATTTATTATAGGAATTATATAAAAGATGTTTCATTATGATTCTACTGGTATATATGATATGTCCTCAAGAAAGTGACCATTGTCAAAGTTAGAGTATAATTTATTATTCAATACAGATTGTTCTTTTAATTTAATATAGTTGTGTAAAACTGCTGTGAATTCATATAAGTTGATTTAAACATCTTTAAAAAAATGGTTGGATAGTTAAATTTTTAACAAAGCTTTCTAAGTATTGTGGCCAATAGATTATTGCATAACAATTGAAAATTTTTCTGTGGGTGACATACACATAGAATTTTAATCCAGAGGTATTAAAGTAACTACATGTGCTTCCTGTGAATACTTTAGTAATTAAAAAAAAATCACCAGAAACTATGTCTTGCTGTTTTGCATTTTCAGTTCCTTATTCAGTAGATGTTTATTTTCCCCCTTTGCATTGCTCAAGTCACTTTTTGATTAGGATAAATTATATATTCTTAACACATTTTAGTTTTCTGAAGGAAAGTATAATTTTAAGAGATTTGTTATTTTACAGATATTAACATTGTGAATGACAAAAGGACAATCAAGGAATATGGGTTGAAATTCAAAATTATATTACAATTATATATAATGAAATTACATTTTCCCATGTTTGGATGGATGGCGGAAAGCAAATACATAAATTATGTCATCAAGACTAATGTTAATAATGGTTTGCCTTTTAAATAAATTCAAAACCTAATTTGATTACAATGCAAATATTTATAGAATTTAAAAAGATTTTTTAACTCATGCACAATTATTTTTCTTGTATATAAAAAATATGTATCAATTTTGCCTTATGTGAATAATATTTACATGTATATGAATTTTGAAATGGCATACAAAATAAATATATTTAAGTATGTTGATTATATATATTGATTATGTTTTTAATGTCTATCATAATATAGTCTATACTATGTTTATTCATAAAAATATTTTATTGTACAATCTCGTACATAATTATCTGATCATGCACATCTTTTTAATTTATATGTTAGTGTTTTTACATTTAAAAAAGCTTTATTAATCTATTGTAGAGCTTCAAGTTGAGATGAAAAATATTTTGTATTGCTATAAAAACAATTTAAACCAGTAGTTGCTTCATCAGATATTATGTATATGCACTTTTACAAAAGATACGTTTGTTTTGTCTTGACTTATGAATTACCAAATGATTGGAGAAAAAAAACCCATTGTATTTTTGTTTACATGACATTTCTCATCCATTTAAATTATTTAATCATTGTAGTGATCAGTCTAAATAAACAATTTTCTTTGGAATTGGTCTGTTTTGTGGTGTAACTTTTTGTAAGAAATAACATACAAATAAGTCATTTTTTTTATTTAAAACAATTTCAAGGTTAAATTGTAAAAAATAATGCAACAGATTAATTAATGAAGTTGTTATATTTTTTAGTCTTCATGTACAATACAAATTGCATTATTTTTAATATAGAATAAAATTTTTTTAAATATAAGATTTCTTAGTTAACTATTTAGTACTTAAACAAACAACAAAAAAAAAACATTAAATGCAGTATTTGATCCTGTCTTTTTAAAAGTAAAAGTTAATAGCTTTTACATATTTGATTCTATTAAAATATATTGTAAGGGAAAATCTACATATAGAGAAATGAAATATGCAAGTTCTGCATGTATTTAGAACTGCACAACCTAGGGGAACAATTAATTCAACTAACCAATAAATTAACTATGTAACAGATTTTTAATCAGTTAATTAGCTTTATATTACAATTGCATACAAGCATAATGTTTTGTGTTTATGTACCACTGTGCATATTTTTTCAGTAACAAATATGCGAATCATGATTTACTGCACTTTTTTATCAGTTTCTTTAGAAGATGAACCTAATATTTTTTTCCTTTGACGAAGCATGTGGCCGTAAAGCTGAGGAAAAACTAGAAGGGAAAAAATACATTAAAATAAACTGCATAGTTCATACAAGTTTTAGAATCATGTTTGATGCAATAAAAAAACTATTTGATTAAGTTTCATCCACATTACACAAAAGCTTCACAGTGAACATCACTGGCCTATAACTATTTTAATGATTTACTTTAAAGATAACAAATTTTATGACCTTATTACATCCAGTGAATATTGGATTACTCCTTAAATGAAATTGCAAAAATACTATTTAAATTTCTAAAAATATTATCAAGTTCAGTTTTTGAAAAATTAAATTATGACACTGAATTTTGTATTCAGTATGAAATACTTATACATAAATAACAAGTATCAAATGAATGTATTTATGTAGAGATTAAAAAGTTAATATAAAAATGAGATTTTATTTTTCTATTTAATCTTACTATCAAAAATAGTTGTAAAGAAATTCATTGGGACATATATTGCACAAAACAAATCAGCTTACAATGTTGTAATTTAAAAAACTATAAATGCAAATAATGATTCTAGCCGCCCATCCAGTACAGTGGTTAGTGACGCTGACTGCTGTACCTGGGTTTAAATCTCGGAGAAGGAATGGATGTTAGTAAATGTGCTTCATGCCATGGGGCTACTCTAAACAGCTGTCAAGCCACAAGTCTTCTCAAAGGTTGTTATAAGGGGGAAGAGAGGAGGGAGGCCCCTGACTACCCCCAGGGTTTTCTTCCTCTAAGTTGGGTGGAACTGAGCCAAATCACACTGTCACCTGTATGGTGCTCAAAGCTATGACTAACGATGGGCATAAATTTAGCTCCTTGCTGCAATGAATTTAATGGGTCTTGACCTGATGTTACTGTCGATCAGGAGGCATAAATAACAAATAATAATTTAAAAAAATTCACTACGTTTTAAAAAGTTTTGAGGAAAAAAAACTAGGGTAATTCATACTTGTGCATTTAATCTTATGTATATAAATAAAATATGATTCTATAAACTTTATTTTACTTACCTGGAACATAGGATGCCATGAGAACTAAGCAGAAGTAGAAGTAACTGAATGAGATGTTATAACTGTTTGGAAGAGCCAAAGAAAACAATTGTTTTCTTCTTATTGTATCTATAGAATACAAAATGTTTCCAAGTTCACCCTACAGAAAATGAGATACGTCTTTAAGGTAATGTAACAAATATATTTATAACTATGAAAATAAAATGTTTCCGACCAAAAATAGCACCTAGAGAAAATTTCAATATTTAAAAGTATTTCAAACATTTTATATAAAATGATTTTTAATAGGCGACTTTAAATTTTATAAAATAAGTGCAGAAAATGAATTATTAAAATGTTTTTTAAGGAAATAGTTTATAAAAGATTTTAATTCAGAAAAATGACAAAGTTTAATAAAAAAAAGGAGTGAGGTAGAAGATACATGAACATTTGGGGAAAAAATGCTTTAAAATACATGATTTTGTTAATTGTAAAGTTGTTGAAATTAAACTTACAGAAACACCTGCTGGATACAATCCCATGAAAAAGGTATACCTGAAATGAAATTTTATCAGTTGTGTGAAATTACAGAACTAATTTATTACCGTATAAGGTAAATTTTACAAAATTCTAAATTAAATGCTCATAAAGTTCATGAATGGGACAAATCAAACATCTTAATGACTGTTAGAGCAATTACAGATTCATGTATGCATTTAAAACTTTTTAATACCAATAAAATAAATTTTATTCACTCTTTATTAGTTCTTATTTTAAATTATATCTTAAATTTTGGATATTGATTAATCATGTTACACTATATTTTTTCACTAAAACATGTTGAAAATTCGGAATGCGTCTTAGATTCAAGTAAATATGGCATATTAAGAATCTGTTTTAATAGTTCATGATGAGTTGAACATATTTAAAACCCTATAAACATTCAAATACAAAAAATAACTTTAAATTTCAATTTTTTTTAAAGTAAAAAAAGTATAATTAAAACTACCATTAATGATAACATTCCTCTTCGAAACTAATGAATCAAGTATCATAACTAATTTTTTTTTTGTTATTAACAGTGATATCAATTTTGTCTAACTGCAATGAAAATTGCAAATGTTAAGATATTCTTCCCTTTTTTTGCTTGAGTAATGAAATTAAATGATGCCCAGTGGTCAAGTATTGCGCTTCCAAGCCACAGGTCAGGTTCAAACCCCAAGCTGAGCAAGGTCAATAAAAGCCTGAGTCAATGGGTTGATAAAATGAGTACCAAGCTAGCTTGGGAACTAAACAATAATGGTTTTGCATCTGACTGGCCACCTGATCGGAACATCTGCTCATGCATCTCAGCACCCAAGGCCCCGTAAACCGAGTTGGGCACAGTTGGCGTCGACCCTTATGGGCTGTTGCGCCACTGAGTTAAGTTTAAACAAAGAGAGAGTATGTGTTTTAAGAGTATAGAGGCAATATATACAGTTTTTATTGATGTTACATTACACACCTGCACCATGTAAGTGGCCTAGGGGGTGTGCCAATCAGATTTGCACAGTAGTATGAATAGCGAATAACTTCTGTTACACCCCAAGCTATAAGAGTCAGAGGCAAGAATGGGCAAAGTTGAACCTAAAAAGGAGAAAAAAAAATGCTTATACATCAATCAGGAAAAGGTGCAAAATCATACATTATACTGAAAGGGAAAAACTAAAAAAAAAAAATAAATTGTAATTTAAATGAGTAAAAGGTACTTTTTCGATAGGTCTGATGATTCCCCAAACCATGAAAACTCTTGAAAACACTTGCATTAAAGTGACAAGAGTACTGGATGGAACAATACCTATCATACAATGTATGACCTAAAAAGCAACAGAAAATTCATTTAAAAAAAATGTAGCCAAACATCGGAATTCAGATAAACACATCAGTTTTAAAAAGCCGAGTTTTATATTATTAAAGACATTTTAATCTTTATAGAACACACATATTGAAATAAAACATAAAATATATCTGGTTTAAAATACTCATTACTTGCAAAAAAAGTTGGTTTCACAGAAAATGTTAATTTAAAAAAATGTAAAAGATTGAATTCACATTTAAAACTCTTATCAGAGATCAACTTGCATATTAATTTTATTTTCAGAATGTCTCAATTTCACTCTTAAAATGAACAGAAGAAAATTTAATTATGTATTAATCTGGATATAAATTAAATACACTTCATACTGTTCAATAAATACAATTCATATCAATATTTTAATCTCTTCATACTCTTAAATTATCTTTCCTTTTAACTTTAAAAATAGTAAAAATTTAAAAGAGCATCTTGATTATGATACAGTAAATGCTAACTATATTGCTGTTTTTTATTTTAGAGAATATAATATTTTAAACTACCCCAAAAGAAAATCTATTTCAATTGTCAAAATAAATGTACACTTTTTAACAAAATAATTTTAGATGTAATGTTTCTTACTTCTAAGGCAGCTAATGATTGAAAGAAAGTAACACTTGTGCCACATTCATTCCATAATCCTGCCACAGTTTGATTTTCTAATAAATATTTCAAAGTTTTAACAAGTAAATAACTCCATCTGAAAAAAGAAAAAACATTAGGCAAATAAATGTATATTATATATACTAAAGAATTAAAAAATTAAACTAAAAAAACTTTTTCAACAGAAATACTACATATTGGCTAATTATCATTAATAATAATTGAAAGAATATTGCTATTCTTTAAAAATATTTTACAATTGAAATTAATCTTTTTGTAAACAGTTCTCATTAAAATAATAGTTATTTTTTATCTATTTTCTGAAGCATTATTATGCTGTATTGCTACTGAAGTAGATTGTTAACTTTGATTAACTTGCATGTTTCAAATTGAAATTTTCCTCAAAACTTATTGCAGCAGTGGCATACACAGACCTCTCTTAAGGGAGGGGAAATGATACATTCTAAAAAACATGTGGTCAAAAGCACTGAGGGATAATCTCTATGGTAAAAATTAAATATCTATTGGTTTATTGGGAAGGTAGCCCCCTCCCTTTGTGTATGCCATTGTATTGACCATATTAAATACTCATCTGTCCAAGAGGAAGAATAAGCAGATATTCCTCAGTATGGGATATGCCCTCCCCTTACTGCAATTGTTGCTTTGTACCATCTCTCCATACTCAGCATCAGGTTGTCCAACAGTTGTTGAGGTACAAATACAATCCTTCAATCAGCATCTTTCAGTATTTGGGTGTTCCCTGGAGGAAGTAATCATGCCCCAAGTCTTCTCCCCAAAGCATTCCACACATGTTCTTTGGGATTTAAATCAGGAGAATGCTGGCCAATCCATTTGAGTAGAATCTTCATTTTCCATTAGCTGCCGAATATCAGTTTGGTGTGGTTGTGCATTGTCATTTATAAAAGTGTAATTTGGTCCAATAGCATCTCTAAACAAATGCACATGGGGAAGGATCACTTCCTTACAACAGTAATCTCTGGTTACAGAACCTCTGACAAAAATGTAGAGCTCAGCCTGCCTGTTCAGCATAATGCCTCCCCAGACAATAACTCTAGGACCACTGTAATGGTCTCTTTCTGTCATGTAACTGGAATGAAACCATTTCTCGACTTCTCTCCAAATCAACTGGAGTTGAGAATCGCTTGTGGCACTGAAATGCCTCTCATCCGTAAAGAGGACATGACTCTACTGATGAGATGTCTAGTTTTTGTGCTCCTTACACCACTCTAAACAATGCCTCAGATGACCAACTTTAGAACAGATGCAGCATTCAGGATGGTGGGCAAATAGGTCACCTTTGTGAAAGTGTCTATTCCAGAGTAAACTGCAACACTTGTCACCCTGTTGCTGTACACAGTTGCTGAGTAATAATGCTTGCTGACTGGTATAGGGCTCTTTTTGCCTGCAGGAGCAGGATGATATATCGGTCATTTACTTCAATTTTTTTTCCTAAGGTGGCCACCACCAATCTTTCTAACATCTGTATCCATGGTTTGAAAGGTTTTCCCAATGGTGCAAAATGACACTTTTGTTGATTCTTAATTCTTCAGCTACACTGGTCAAACTACGCTCCTCCTCCAGGTTTCCGACCATTCTTCCACATGTGAAGTCGTCCAAGGGATTTCTTCTAGCCATATTCCATGGAAAAGCTTGCTTGCACCTGTAGTGAATGTTTTTAATTGCACCTTCATTCTTCCTTTTATGGTAGTTTTGAGCTATGTGCACCAACCACATGCATTTTGCATACATTTGTCATTTTGTTCCAGACAATTGCATACGTATCAGCTTTCTACTGAATTACAATAACCTCTTTTTTTTTGCAATTTCATGGCTATCTGCCTAAAATTTATAATTGTTTCTTAAGTTATGCATACCAGTATTATTTGCAAGGGTGTAGCTACTGCTATTTTACTGATATGGGGCCCCAAAATGCTTAACATTCTGACATTTTGAAATAAGTGTCTTATATTTCTTTTCCAAAAAAAGGCCCCCCTGCCCCCTAAGAAATTTTTATACAGGGCCTACTCAGGACTAGCAACGCTAGTGGTAATTTGTCTATAATTCCTAATTAAAGAAATACTAAGAATTAGGTGCACAATGGATTGTTGAATGGGTGTTATGGTTTTTTCTTTAATTCAGGAGATTTACACAAGAAACAGCAAATATAATTTTTTTTAAAAATCAGTATTCACATACACACAAACAAAATGAATATAGGAATATACATATTAATATATACTGCTACAGATGTCTAATTGTTTATTTTAAGAAAAAATACTAAGAGATATAATAAATTGTTTAGGTTAGTGTTTAATATTTCCTTATATCCTTTCTTTTTTTCAATTTAATGCATTTCATGTAATTCATTTGATTATTTTTTTTACCTATCATCTGGTTCCATCGTAATTCCTTAAATACATGCATACTGTACTTTAGATATAGTGATATGTTTTAATGTTTAACTATTAGAACTTAAATTGCTGTAAATAGACAAATGAATTCATATGAAACATAACATATTGTCACTCACTGGCAATTTATATGACCTAGCAAACATAAGAGGTTGCCAAGAACCTGGTTTTCTTTAATCTTAAAATATACCTCATTGAACTTTTAAAACTTAACAAACTTAAAGTTAGCAGTTGAAATTCATAAAATCCAAAAAAATTGCTATTTGTGCTTCCTAAAAATTGTTTTGTTTCAGACAAAAAGAAACAAGGAAGTTGTGATATAAATAGTTAAAAAATAAAATAAAAACACCGATATTTTATAACCTTTCCAATCTTATTTATAAGATACACGATTTGTTTAGAACAGATATATATTTTGGAACCTATTTGTTATAGGGACCATGAAACCAAATATGTGCGAGCAACAATTAGAAAACATGCCAAACTCTGTTCCATCATTGTGTTTGAGGGAATGTATCTTACTGGATAATATTGCAAATGTTTGTGTTGATAAGACTTTGGAAAAGTAGCCATTACCCAAGGTCCCTATAACAAATAAGTGCCTGTATTTCTGTATTCATTTTCTGATCATGTTATCCAGTAATTTTCAAATTACATTTGCATTTAAAACATTTATTTCTACTGTTGATTTTTGAAGTTTTCCCCTTTTAGGTTAAAAAAATATTTTCAACTTGTATAAAATTTTATAAACTGATGTTAGGAAGGAAAGGGAAAAAAAAGCTTATCCAAGCAAATGCAGAACAGATACCAAAAGCCAATGCAGGTATATATGGAAAATAAACTCCAAGTAAAATAATATTTCCCTTAATAATGGTTCAAAATTATACCTTTCACAAATAGCCCTATAATTTCATTGCCAATGTGAAAAATTCAAAACCAAACTGGAAAATATGTGCCGATTTTTATACACACATTACAATCTTCTAAAGAACTCTATTCTCACTTAAACCACTTTGATATTCTCAACTGTTGAAACTATCAAATTGTAGTTATTTCAATTAAGTTATTATAAAATTACCTAAATGATCAATTTCAAAATACACACCCAGAAAATTTAGAAAATGATTGTTATAGCTGTTTTTAATGATGCACATATGGAACTTTTTTAATATCTTAGTGAAAAAGCTCATGTCAACTTAAATAGATATAGCATATTAATCTATTTTAACCAATTCATATACATTCTATTTGAATATTCAGTACATGCATAAACTTAAAAACAACCTTTATCATTTTTATTTCCTTCCAATTTAATTTTTCTAGTGTATAATGAGTTCAAACTTATAATAACACACACACATGCATTTGTCATATGCAAAAACCAAACTGTTTCTTGGAAACAAATATTTTATATTTCATATTGCAAATTCTACATTCATTTCATTCTAAAATTTCACAGATTAAATATATATATATATTTAATCTGTGAATAAAAATATATTAAACATTTAATATATTTATTTTAAACAGTGTTTTGTAATTTAAAATATATATATATATTAAATTACAAAACACTGTTTAAAATGTGATTTCTAAAATGTAGGTTTCTACCTCATTTTGAGTCCCATAGATATAGTCAAAGGCTAATTTTATCTATTGGGTGAAAGAGAAAATTCTGTCGTTTTTTTCTGCAGAAAAAAACCAATTTTTTTCACTTTTTATTTAAAAGTAAATCTAATATATAATGTGCTTTGTTAGTTACAACTGTCTGACAGCTTACGACCCTCTGAAAAAGACCTTTTTCTGTTTTGGAGACAAAGTATTCTTCCACTGCCATTTGGACACTCATAATTCATATATATATTTCCATCAAGAATGTTTTGTAGCAACCTAAACAGATGATACAATATCAGGAGTATATGATGGCAGAGGTAAAGTTTCCCAAACCCAACTACGCAATTTTTTTATGTGATGTTTCTTGCCATGTGTAGTGTAGTTGTGATGAAGAATCATACCCTTTCTGTTGACCAAAGATGGATGTTAATGTTGAATTTCTTTGTTCAAAACATCAAGTTGCCAACAGTTACTGCTGTTTCATTTTCTTTCAGCAATTCATAGTGCACTATACCCTTGCTCTCTGTCTCACCAACAATATAACTTTCTTCTGTTGCATGTCAACTTTGGATGTGCATGGTGGTGTCTCCCCTTTCTAAGCATATGCCTCTTTTCTAACCATATGTTTGTACACAATCCACTTTTTATCTCCAGTCACCAAGTGGTCCAAAACCCGTTCCTCTTTTTGACAAGCACGATTTGAAGAACATATCGATATTCAGTCCATTAAATTTTTTTCGCTTAATTCGTGTGGTGCACAAACATAGTTTAGACACAAGTAGTCTGATGAATACCAAGGTTGAAGCCAACTACTGGGGAAGTTAACGTGGGATTTGTCCTGATCATATTGCATTGCACTTCGTCACTGACATCTGATTGCCTTCCTGATCTGGGTTCATCTTTTAAAGAAAAAACACCCAAGCAAAATTTCAGAAGCCATCTTTGATCTGTTACTGCTTTCTCTCCAAACATGTCAAGTTTCTTTTTGTCTCCATTTTGTTATTCCCTTTTTGGAATTCAAACAACATACAATCTCTTAAGTGCATTTCTTCATTCATATTAACAGTTAACTGTTATCAGTCATTTTAAGTAGAATGGTTTATTTTGAAAAATATTTTCTTCATATTTTGTTGCTGAAGTGGAAACATTGGATTTGTAAATGATTCCAACACAAATAATTAATGCCAGTCATTCACTATTGAATGTTCAAAAGAATATACTAAATTATTAAATGTCTTAGATATTTAAAACTTTAATTGAGATTTGGAACTAAGAAAGAATTTAAAGTACTTTGTGAAATAGTTCTAGATAAACTTTAAAAACATCTGTACAAAGCAATATATTAGCTTGATGAATTTCACAGCCATGACTACTGATTAACACGGCCATGTTAACTTGACAGTAATTTTTATAAAATAAAAAAAAAATCAATGATTTTGTTTTGTATCACAGATTGGCCTAAAATTTAATAACTTATTTAAAAGTATACAAGGATAGTCAATTCAGTAAAAAATGTATTAATTCATTAATACAGTTGTTTACTTTCATCATTAGTAATATTTTTTAAAAGCAAAAATTTGTATTCTAATGCCTAATTTAAATACCTCTATATTTTCAGTTATTCAAAAAAGAAAATATTTACTCAATTGAAATATGACACAAGTAAAAAAGTTTGAGAAGCTGTTTTTATTTATCCGATAAATTATACAAGATTACCTCTTTCTCACTAGTTTTCTGAACTTAATAATTTTTTTAATAGAAAGAAAATAAATTAATGGTTTCTTTGTTTCATTTACTTAATTTTCTCCAGATGATTACTTGTACAGTTAATTTGTAAACTTAAATATTTAAAGTAGAAGAACAGGTTACTAGATTAAAAAAAAAGAATAGTTTACAGTAATAAATATTAAATAAAGTTTAAGTTAAATTCATTGCCAATGATTGAGTTTCCTTCAATATTTATAACCTCTGATTTTTTTTTTATTTTAATTATTTCAAGATTTGAATAATATCAGTCAATTAAAATTTAATTTAATGATCAATATTACTTGATTAAATATTTTTTTATATGTTTTATAAAAAGAAAAATCTTTTAAAGCTTTAATTTTTTATTAACTTAGTTGTTTTTCAATTCTATATAATAAGGCCTTTAAAAATTCTAATGATGAGAAATAGTGCATTACTTTTAAAATATTCAGCCAATGGCAATACATAATGCATATAGAGTATCCTTATTAATATTATGATGATGTAAACTAACACAATGAACTTCGGAGAGTTTCAGAACATCCTGAACTTTTGTTATTTCCTTTAAGGAAGAAATCAATGTTTGTAATTACAAGCATAATAATTACTTTAACACATTAGTTTACAAGAATGCTTGGTTAAAATTTTCCTTTTAAGCTTGATTCATATATTTTAAAATATATAAATATATATATTATATTTATATATTTTATTTTATTATATCATAGACAATCGTTAAAGATGAACACAAATACTATTAAATTTACTCTGTACTAATGATCAAGAATCTCTGAAGAAACTTTTTTAAGAATATTTAACAAAATACAGCGAGTAATAAGTATTAAATAAAATTAATTTTCATTTGAAAAATATTTTTTTTTTGCAATTTTTCAAAATTTTTTGAAATTAACATTTGAACAACTCAAAATGCTTCCAAATTTGTTAGTTCTGCTATTGAAGTAATTTTAGCATAACTACAAAATATTACAAAAATATTCTAAAAAGTTTAAAATATGGTGGATTTATTTAATACATTAATGTTAAATTTTTTTCCCTAGGAATAAGACCAACTTTGAATGTCTATTGGAGGAAGGTTTGGAAAAGATGTGTTACAAGCAATACATTCATTTAAATGTTGAAACTACCAACTGTTATTAATATTTTGGCACATGAAGTTAACAGAGATGGTTTTAATACTTTTAAGCATGGCGGTTTAAATGATCTGGAGATGTGTCTTAAGTGACAATGAACTTATTAATTTAACTAAGTGTCATCACTGATCCAGAAGGTAATACTGATGTGGAAGGAAAAATAGTTCTTTCAGTACAGCATTAATTTAGCTTTTAAGAGAGTCTGCAGTAATTATAGATTTTCTTCATTAACGACACCAATTATGAATGAGCCTTTAAAGTATAACATGAGGTGCACACATGCACATCCAGACATTGTAAATTACATTACTAGTAAGTAGAATCATTACAGTAAATTTTAATTACTGATTACATTAATAGTAAAGGAAGCTATGCAGAATGAGAATGAAATTTGGGAGAGCCCAAAACTTATGTCAAAAAGTTTTTTTACACTGCCAGTTTCTTCTTCTGATGAAGAAAGTGATATGGAATCAGTTTGCAAATAGTGCAGAGATTATAATAAGACAGCAATAACAATTCAATAAAAAATGTATTACTTTTTTTATTACTTATCAATAAAATAAATTTAAGTTTGAAGTTTAAAACTAATTTAAGGTTTATTTTAAGCATTTACAAATAAATTGCTTTCACTTTCAAAAGAACCTGAAAGTAATATTTTTTCCCCCATTTCTGCAGCCTTTTATATGCAATTATAGACTAACTTGTTTTTGCTAGAACAAATTGGGAAAATTATGGAATATATTCACGGGTTTTCAAGTCTTTTTTTAAAGCGAATTTTAAATTTTTTAAAAAGATATTCATGAAGTGGAACCTTACAGCACGAAAAGTTATTTTTAAAAATATTAAAACCATATATATGTATTTTTTTCATTGTACTATACATTTTGTTTACATATTTTTGCATGTTCGAAAAAACTTAAAAGCGAAAGTTCTTGCAAAAATTCCTTTGAGCATTTCGGCTCTCGAAAATTATCATAAAAATATCGCCTATGGAAGATAGCTAGGCGCTTTTTAAAACTTGAAAGGTTACATTTTTATCTTATAGCCCACGGCATTTTGACATATCCACAAAATTTTCATGTTATAATTTTTTTACTTACCCTGCAGTTTGTACACCGTTATACAGCACTAAATAAGCTTTTGATAAAGCTGCCATTTCTTTCCCGTCGGAAGCACTTCTATTACTTTTCTCATTACTCATATTTTTCGCTCATAAAACTTTCCTTGAAACACAAACTGAACTTTACCGCCTTGCGTGATTGGGTAAGATTCCTCCTCTGAGCAGGTACACATCCACATGCATTAACTGTACAGATAACCAGAGCGAATACAGTTGAAGGTAACGTTGTGATACCGTGAACGGAGTAATTACTCGAACATGCTGCCATCTAGTGTCGATACTGTTAGATAACGTGCTTTTGATAAACTATACTTAAGATTTGGAGTCCGAACGTTTGAATGAAAATTTTCAAATACATTATTAAATTGGTTAAGAACTTCAGAACTCCAGCGAAACCGTTAAAAAATTCAAAAAAATCACCTGTCAACGGGGAAATCGTTTTTTTTAAAGCCCGAAATGAACCGTAAATTTTTCGATGAAGTGTAAAAAAATCCAAAATTTGAAAAGTTTACGAACATTTAAAGGGATTGCTAAGAATTAACATTGCTTCGTAAAGGTGGGAAAACAAATTAACTATTATCTCTCAGTGGCTAATATGTATATTAGAGTAGTGATTCTATTATAATTTACATCACAACCTGGAGGTATACGAGGGAAAATAGCGACGGACCTCGCAATTTTGGATCACCGTCAAGTGACGAGGACGATACCTAAGTAGGTACAACGTTTTCAAATTTCCACACCACGCCCATGGGAAAATCTTGAGCCTCGACAGATTTTTAAAACACCCCCCCCCACAGTGGTTTTTACTGGTTTCGTTTCAAAACAAGACTTGATAATGCCGGCTTTGAGTTCACGACCATGACTACTGTGGTCTTCTTCATCCACAAGATGACCTTTTATTTGGTTACAGTATCTGTCAAGAACTAAGAAAAAGCCGAACTATTTTTCTGTTATAAAATATGTATAATTAATTACAAAAAAAAAAGACATTTTATTCAATTATTATAAAAAATTTCATCGCAAATTCTTTTAACTTCGGATTATTTATTCGGCTGAGTTAAAAATACCCAATTATGTATATTTAATAACAATTATTTTTATCGCCGTGTCATTTTCATTCACCATCATTGAACCTTTGCGGTGCATTTTGATGGCTTATTTAAATTCACAATTTTTTAAAAAATTGTGTTGAGCTCAATTTTACATTTTGAGTTTTACTTCTGAGTGAAAAAACTGCAAATAAATAAATAAAAAAAATTAATTTATAAAAAAATGGTATTTTCTACAAAATAATGTAAAATTAAAATCAGTTTGAATTTTTCAACAGTATAAATAACCGCTTTTAATTTTATAGTTAGTTTTCCCTCAACTTGTGTGTGTGTGTGTGAATTCTTGATGAAAATCCTTATCTGAAACCTCTCATTTATAGTTCTTTCATTTTGACCGAACTATTTAGATTTGAATATTCATTCTTCAAAACACTGTGACAGTCTCTCAGTTTTATATAATCCTTACTTTGTTAAGGTGTGAAAGTGCGGAAATTGTTATGCTAATTTTGGTGTCATCCTCGTCACTTGATTGTCTTCCATCACCAATATTCCTAGTGTAGCTTCGAAATGCTATGCTATAATACACTCTCACTTTAGAAACATTAAAGACAATACAACATGTACCTTATAGAGTCATTTTCGGGTAGACGTAATGGATTAACGACTTCTTCCTCCTTCTCTCGATTATAATTAAGCTTATTTTGCACCTTGAAATTCTCATATTCACACTGAGTATTTTTCTAATTAAGGAACAAGAATATTTTTCTCAAACAAATCGCAAACACTTTTAAACTTTGACCCACAACTTGCTTACTGGCATATCCATATCTATTTTAAAGTATCCAACTACGTTCGGAACCGTAATTTTGCAAATCCGTACAAACGAATTTTTTTTTTTAAAATATTTAATGTCACTTAGATTAGAATACACGTATAAAATTGTTTTAAAAATATTATTACAGTAAAAAATTATTTAAAAGTAATATTTTGGCAACAAATGAACTTAGAATTTCCTTTTTTCAAAAAAAATTCTTCTTTTATGAAAAATGCTTCTATAATAATAATATTTTGCTTATATGTAGCTAAGACTTCTCCAGAGGGCCTGAATTACGCGCGACTTTTAAAAAATTCATATTATTTTCAGAGATACTCCCAATTGAAACAATTATCAGTCTTTTTCTGTTAAAATCTCTACTCTCTGGTATATTATATAAACTATGGATAAATCCACTTTTAAATTATATATTTCAAAAATCCTAGTTCAGGGTCTATACAGATATCTGAGATATATATAAGGCAAAATATTATTATTGCAAACATTTTCCATAGAAAAGAATATTTAAAAAAATATAAATAGTTCTGTGTTTTTTCCCAAAATTTAAATGCATTTAAATTTTTTTTAAAAAAAAAATATTCCAAAAAATAATTTCATTCGTGTTTTCCCAAATCTAAGTGATCCTAGATTTTAAAAAAAAATTTTCCCTTTTTTGTACGCATTTGAAAAATCACGGTTCCAACTTCGGATACCAAAAAAAAGATTTAATTTGAAAAAGATAAAAATTAAATCGCTGCTAAGAAATGTTTTCTTAAAATGTTTGCATTTTAAGAATACTTTTTCGAAATCAATAAAAATATGTGTAAACACCCTCTGTATACACTTTATTTATACAACAACAAAAAATTAAACTTATTGCTTTTTATGTGTTTGTACACATTTTCAAAATACTGTAAAACCATTATCCGTAAAAAATTGCTATGGATATGCATGCATACACATAGTTAATAAAAGCAAAATACAACAAACAGTTGACTCCGTTGATAATTTGCATTCCATCTAACTTTATTATATAAGGCTCTAAGTGCTCTACTTAACATTGTTGCTTATAATTTAGACTGCTGCAATAGATCTAAGCACTGAAGAAACGCCGTGTAGAGGAGTTGATGCAATTTAAATCTGTGTGTGTGTTGAGGCTAACAGTCCTCCCATCCCGTGGTGTGAAAGTTAGGAGAGGTGGTGTCAGCTCAAGTGCCATTCTCGTCACTTGATCATGGTTTAAAATTAAGAGGTCTGTTGCCAATAGTTCTAGTGTTGCTTTATAGTGCAACGTAAGAAAACACGCTCACTCAACAGGTCTATAAAATATGAAAATTATTAATAAATAACTGTACAGCAAAAATTTGATCTGTTTTTTATTTGTTAGATGAGCTTTTCAGTTATACATGTATCTGTTCGTTTATTACATGTAAATGTATGAACAAACACACGTGTGTCGCCCAACCGGTATAGTGGTTAGCGATGCTGACTGCGGTGCCTTAGGGACTGGGATCGAATCCCGGAGAAGACATGGATGTTTGTAAATGTATAGTGTCTTTGCGGCATGGGGGTACTCTAAATAGCCGTCGAATCGCAAGTCCTTTCGTGTGGTTGGTGGAAGGGGAAGAGAGGTGGGAGGCCCCTGATCACCCCCAGGTGTCCTCCCTCAAAATTAGGGTGGAAACGAGCCAAATCGTACTGTCACCTGCATAGTGCTCAAAGCTAAGGCTAACGACAGGCGTAAAAATTCTAGCCCTTAGCCGCGATGAATTTCGCGGGCCCTCGATCTGACTTCGTTAGGCAGGTGGCATTAGTCACAACAACACAAACACATGTAATAAATGTAAATCATTCAGAGAGCAATAGTGATTATTTACAAGTAACAAAATATCCTCATCCATATTTGCACATACATACTTATATCTTTTAAACTGACTCACTTCTTAAATTCCTCGCTTTTTATATCTGAAAATTCGAAAATATTTGAAATACGGTATAAATTGATAAAATAAATTAAAAAATTATAATAAGGAGTAAGAACGAACTAAATATTAATACAGCAAGAGAAACGCAAATGTTTGATACAAAAAGGTAAAATATTTATATCTAAAATTCAATTATTCTTTTTCATAAAACTAAATGCATAGTTTAAAAGTTTAAGACATGGCTATCACACAATTAATTTAAATGTTTCATCCAAGAATAATATTCGTATGAATAATGGCTTCACTGCTTAACCCTGTATCTATATTGAAGGTACATATAAGTTTAAAATTACATAGAATAACCATTTTTACGAATATTTTGACGATACTTAGCAGGAATATTCTTTGAAATCCACTCTTCCAAGATATATGGCAGCATAGGTACTATAATGATTATTTTAGTGGGGAATGAATGAATGATTGAATATTAACGTAGTACTGTTCAGCTGCACGAGGGCTTTTGGCGACGGACCACGTAATTTTGAACCATGGTCAAGTGACGTGAACGACACCTGTGTGAGCTGGTACCCCCTCTCCTAACTACCACATCACACCAACGGAGGACGTTTCAGCTCTCCACAGATTTAACGTGCATCGCTGCCCTAGACGGTGGGTCTTTAGTGGTACTGGGCTCGAACTCGTGACAAGGCAAGCCATGATCCGATACCTATACCACTCGGCTACCGCAGCTGCATTTTAGCGGGGAAGGCGAATAGTTTTAGAAAAGAAGTTGCGTTTTCAGCTGCCATTTCGATCGGATTGTCACGACTGTCATTTTTGTTCCTCACAAAAGGTGTCTTTTTTTTGTATGTTAGTTAAGACCTTAGAAAACGATTAGACTATTTATTTAAGGAATGTGACTACCTTCGGAGCACTTCTTTTTTAAATATATAAATTTTCAACTAGATAAACACTTTTTTATTTGAAATGGGGCGTAAAACTTGGAATTCAAATACAATTTCTACAAAATTAAAAATAATTTAGGATATATTGTGAATTTTGAGTGAAATTTTCGCGAAAAAAATTGGAGTTACGGTAAATCTTGTATTAATATACTCGAATAATATTTATACAGTACATAAATAACATCATTATCTGTGCTTAGAGCTGTACAATTTGTAACACTTTTGAAAGTTTTTGGAATATGTCAATTTTTATGTAAGAACTCAAATTTTTACAAAAACCTAGTGTTATTTTCTCACAAAAAGTGAAATGAAATGCATAAATATATACACAGAGATTAGAGAGAGAGATTAAAGTCTATAATACATATAAAATTAAATAAAACATTTTCTGAAAATTTCAGTTTAATATCTTAAAAAGAAATCCTGTAGCGAACTTTACCGTGGAGCAAAAAATTGAAAAACATAGTTTCTTAGAAAATGCATTTAAAGATTTAAGTACAATATGAAAAATTTTCTACTTATTGTACATCTTTTTAAAATCACCATATTTATAGCTCAAACTCTTTTTAGCTTCATGTTTAACTAATTCGGACTTTTTTTTTACCCTTTTGCCGTTTTCTGGAGAGTTTTACAGATTATAACAATTGTGGTTTTTAGTGAAATTTTGATGGAAAATTGCAGTTACGATCTTTTAAACAAAACTCTAATGAATGTATTCAAGTAATATTTATAATGTACATATAAATAAGGTCTTTATATGTATTGGAATTAAAAAAATGTGTAATACTTTTGAAAGTTTTCTTAAATATGCCAAAATTTTATGCA
>BMAV01014626.1:595551-635674 GCA_019973955.1 Trichonephila inaurata madagascariensis | reverse complement strand
TTTTTTGTTTCAAAATATTATCTAACTCTTTAGCTTTCGAACGACACCAAGATACTGCAAATATTCAAGAATATTTCTGAAGTTACAAGAGCACTATAGAAAATACATGTTACCAAAAATTTAAGCAACTTCTGAGGAATCATATTTTTACAATATGCCTATTTCAAATAACTGAACAATGAATTAATATATTGAAACACGCCACTTAGGTTGTTTACCCTGCCGAAATGCTCTCCTTGTGGGAAAAGGAGTCTTACAGGCGTGAACTTGAAAGTAAGAGAAACAGGCAGCCATGGAAAAAGTGAACAACTTTGTTGATGTTGGAAGATGTAACCGAGAGATTTTATCACCCTTTTCGATAAATTTGGCGAAAAATACTATGTCGCCAAGGAATTGTCGATAAAGTTCAAAGAATTATCGATAAAGTGATCCTTCTAGAATTTACCATGGAGCTATATAAAGGATCTCTGAAACAAAGGTCAGTACAGTTCAGTCAAGATCAGAATCTGTTTGTGTATTGCGATGAGAGAGAGACTTAATTTACCTGGGTTCCTCCTAGAGTGCAATGCTTCTCAAGCTTCCAATATTGGCGACCCAATATTCAATCATAATTTTCCTCGCCCCCCCCTCCATACAAATAACAATGCATTGAATTCAATAATGCTATACTTTGACGCTAAAGTTCCAATACGACTTTAACTTCTTAAGTTCCGCCGGCGTATATATACGTCTCGCTCAACCAGTACGTCAAATGCCTCGGACGTATATATACGTCTTTCCGAAGTATGATCTTTTCTGTGCACTGCTATCCTTATTTTTTCCTTTCTTCCTCAAAACATCACATACGCTCGGCTACGTGGAAAGCGGTGGCATTGGGGTACCGGCAATCAAGGGATTAATTATAAACCGTTCAAATTATCACTATAAGTGTTAATTTTTGTATATAGTTTTATATGTGACAAGCCCAAGGGATTACTGATAATTATTAAATTTATTCTTACTATTTATTATTAAATTAATTATAAAATACATTGTGAAGTTCTGATACGTTTACAAGTGTATTATATCAGTGTAAATGCTTATTTTATTTTTTTTTATTTTGTCAGAATATATTTAGTTTACTTTAAGTAAACTAATATTTTTTAAAAATATTTTGTTTTGGACTTTTTAATATGCTCCAGCCTCCTAGTAGAGCTATAACACCCCCTTAGGGGGGCTCGCCCCACAATTTGAGAAACACTGTGCTAGTGGAATTGTTCCAGAGAACCGTTTCTGGAACGTTGTGAAGCTTGTTTATAACGAGTACGATTAATACTATTGTAAATAATCTGTTGAAATATTTCTTTGTATATATGCGTCAATTTGTTTTTGTGTAGTCATCTGTTAAATTTTGCTTTCTAACATTTTGATTGAAAATCATAACATAACGAATAATATTGGAAGCAATGTACAACGAGAAATGTTTTCCCAAGCAGATGAAAACTTACCAAGCTTTGTTCAAAATACGTGTTAATTAGCGATTTGAAACTTTTCAACACATAATCAATAATTGATTTCATATAATTTTTTTCCCCACAGAGATAATTTTAAGCATAAATCATGAAGAAATTACAGTTTTAAAGATAAAATTTTAATATTTCTGTTTACATAAACATCTTAAACATGAAAATAACTTTTTTTCCTTATAGTAGCAATTAATTTTTTTTTCGCATACATTATGTTGTTTACTTTCGTCTGTAACACATGAGAACTGTGTGTAACGTGGAGAGGTAATCTTATTTATGCAAGTAATTGAGGATGTATCTCAAGGAAAGATGTTACATATCCTTGTGTCTCTTTTTAGAACAATAATGCATTTATTGAAAAAAAGGGTGTAAGGACTGGGAAATATAAATCATAAACTCATAACATCTCATATAGATCAAGAGCCTCTGTTACATCAACCAATTAATAATTGATTGATATAACAGAGAAACTTGTTGAGGAACGAAACTGCCAGATACAAAATAAATAAATGAATAAATAATTTGTTAATTATTGCTAGAGGCTTACAATTTACAAAAATTAAGAATTATTATTATTTATGTTTTGAGATTTATTTTAAAATATTTCTTAAAAAAGTATTATAAAAATATCCTCTTAGAAATTTTTTTTAAAAGTTTGATCACAATTTTCTCTATAAATATGTTTCGAATATTCTGTAATCTATTTGATGAAAGATTGTTGCCGAATTTCGAATAAGGTAAAGTGCTTTTGGATGAGCTTTTCATGGCAGAAATTTAAGTTGCTATCGAGCTTTTAACAGACTAAATAATAATAATCACAATAAAATAAATATACAGGCACAAAAATTACTCTACGTAACAGAGAAAGGAAAAATTCTGAAAACGAAAACCAAGAAAAACAAATTGAGAAAATGACCAAAATGGAAAGCTATTGTTTCCTAAAGCTGTCACCGACTTAAAGCGGTGAAGTAGGGTTAAGCTTGTTTTATGGCATCCCAACCTTCCCCTTCAGCAGAAAATTTATACAAAATAGTGCATAAAAAACTGTGGAAAATAAACCAAGAACACGCGAGCGTACGCACGGGTGTAGAAATAGTTATATATATATATATATATAATTCAGGAATAACTAGGTAAAGTGCGAAATTATTAAGTTATTACACACTTTAACTGACTTGGTCAGTTGTTTCATGAAATACGATGGATACGGTAGACTATTGGTCATGATTGCGGACTCATGGCAGGAATGTCAAGAGTAGAAGATACACTAAAGATCCGTCGTGTTGAGAGGTTGATAACTTTAAATAATCTGTCGAGGCTGAAAATCCTCGTGTTGGCATGGTGTGGAAATTCGGAGAGAGGGGAGCCACCAGCTCATGTATCGTCCTCGTCATTTGACTGTGGTTCAAAATTAAGAGGTTCATCGCCAATAATCCTCATGCTGTTTTAGAGGGTGATGTTAATAAATATGCATTTATGAAATAGGTATTTTATGAAATAACAGAATTATATACTTTATCAGTACTATATACATTGAATATCATTTTTCAGATCTTAAGAAAAACAAAAAGTGTTTTTAAAAAAGATTTAGATCGAGATTAAGCTTTCCTTATTACACACTGTTTTTTTTTTTTTTTTTAAATTTTTTTACACACCTTGTTTATATAAGTAGTTTCTTAAACTCTATCACTTTTAAATACCATTTTACTTCTTAAGTGTTTTTAGATTAACAAAAAGGAGGAAAAATAATTTACGCTCAAAAAATAAAAATAAAAACCAACATTTACATATTTTTTTTTTTAAAAAAGAACTCCCTTTGACTCAGCCACGTTGTTTGATCCATCCCCCCCAAAGCGTCTGGATTAAAAGAACGAGTTGATAAAAACACTGTGAAAATCCCCCAGAAACAGTTGAATTAAACCCCCGGTCCCTTCTATTCGGCTAATGGTATGTTTGCCGAAAGCTTAATCACGGATACCGACAGAGGGCGCCGTAAAAGCGGGATTCGTAATTACGGATCTAGTGAAAGAGCCCAACCTCTAATACTTTCCGGGCTGTTTCGTACGAAGTTAAAGCGGCACATTACATTTGCCTACGCAAACAAGGAAGATTAAACTGAGAGGAAAGTTTACAAGCGAGAAAATGCGTCAGATCGTAAGCGTTAAGTGCTTCGCATTCATATTTCGCGTTGCCACCGCTTTTGTCGCAATTCGATTGTCAACAGAAGGAAAGCGTTCCCGTTTTCTCTGTTTATCCAGAAATCCTGGAGGGGGGGGGAGAGGTTATTCCGAATGACGATAGCCATCGGTCTTCGGCTTGTTGCTGCTCTCGGCCGCTTCGAAGAATTAATTTTTGAGTAAAAGAGGAGGAGGGGTGGAAGGGAATTTTAGGGGAATGCATAATTGAATACATTTTTCATTTAATCGAAGTGAAGAGAGGCTTATTTCAGACCGAGGGATTAAAAGGAATCGAGAAAAGGAATTGCTTCCTTTATTTTTTTTTACGATTGAAGTGGTTAAATAGGAAGCAGAGAGAATGAAATGGCTATTTTTTCCCTTTAGGTAAAACTCGTTTTTATTGTCAATTTTATTAGTCTAATTTGTTTGAATTGGGGGAAAAAAAAGATTTTTTTTCTTGTCAATTCTTTTTTAAAAGCAGATTATAAAAATTCGATTTAAAAACGAACTAAAATGCTGCGGGGAAAAATAGAGTAAAAAATATAAGGAATCGTAATTACTGAATTAATTAAAAAATATTAGAGACAGTCACAAACAATGTGAAGCATTCAATAAAAAAATGAAGCATGTGTGTTAGAACATCTGTCAGCAAGCACAATCATATATTTAAAAAATATCTAACGAACACCACATTTCTAATTCGAGTAATTTTTTTTTATCCAGTGAATTTAATTTACATCAGGATGTACAATTTACGCTGAAAAAAATTAATTTAAAAATTAAAGAGGAATAAAATAAAACTTTACTGAGGTTTTATATTCAATATATATAAGATTTACGTGAGTCTTAAGTGATTTCTGAATATAAAATAACATTCTATTATAAAAAATTATCCTTTTATAATCTAAAACTAAGAATGCAAAGCAACATAAGATTATCTAAGTGAGTGAGTGTGAGTGAATATTAACGTCACACTGTTCAGCTACACGAGGGCTTTTGGCGACGGACCTCGTAATTTTGAACCATGGTCGAGTGACAAGGACGACACCTGAGCTGGCACACTCCCTCTCCTAACTGCCACACCACACCAATGTGAAGACGTTTGAGCTCTCGATAGATTTAACGTGTATCGCTCCCCTACACGGCGGGTCTTTAGTGGTATTGGGCTCGAGCACGAGTCTGATACTTTGACCACTTGGCTACCGCGACCACTAAGATTACCTAAAAAGACACCTTTTATATAAAAGTTGTCAAGATATAAAAAAGCAAATATATATTCCATAAATATAAATCTCGAATGTAACATTAGCATATTAATTTGATTTATAACAATCAACGTCTAAAAAAACGATTAAAGTGAAATGCATTCTTTCTTTCACCTTAAAGTCAATAGCCTCGGTAGCCTAATGGTCGTAGTAACGAACTCGTGACTGGCGTGGTTCGAACGCTAGTGCTACTCAGGGCTGCGTTTTCGCTTAGAGACGCTAGGCACATGCCTAGGGTGCAAAAAATTTGGGGGAGAAAAAAGATTAAAAAATTAAAATCACAGCGAACGAACCACTGCCTAGTGAATCACGTGTGCTTTGTGAGTGTGTATGCGGAACTTAAGAAAACACCTACTACGGAAAATGAAAAACTTAACAGTTTGATGTTGCAATGCACTCAAAATTTAATTACAACGTAAATTGATTACAATGAAGTCATTAATGGTTTTGCAATGATTAAAGCTCGAAGAAAACCTTTATTGTACTAGTACAATGACTCAACAGGGAACAAGGATGTCTAAAAGTAAAATATAGTAAAGCGATAAGCGATGATAATTAACAAGTTGAGATAACAGTTCATTCACACACAATAATGTATACTCTATACTATGATTACAAACGATTTTTTTCACATTAATTTACTGTACTAATGAGGTTAATTCATGTGACGTCATAGTCACATGATAGTGAAAGCCACGTGATTCTAGCCAATCAATTCAAAAACTCATGTGACGTCATAGTCACACGATAAAAACTATCTTGTGTTTCCAACTAATCAGTTCACGAGCTCCGGTGTTGCCAAGTTTTGCTCTTTGCAGAAACTTTCTCTTAAAAAGTACATATGTATACAAAATGCATTTTATTTAAAAGTATAAGCATAAAATACGACCTTTTTTTTAATTTAAAAAAATCTTTTTGAAGAAATTTTTTTTTGATAACACATTTAAACATCTTTACCGAAATATGAAATTTGAAATTTTATCTGAGTTTTACAAATAGAACAACAAGTACAATTAGTTTAATGTTTGTTTTGAATTCAATGGAAAACACGTGTTTGTTTTTATCATGTGACTTCATGAATTAAGCCCATTCTCAGAAAGGTGGGTTGTCCGTAATGCCGTAATGTAAGAAATGCACAAAAGTGAACAGTAATGAACAAATCCTTTTCCTTACTATACCAGTTGCCAGTTTGGCACACGGTGGGTCCATAGGTAGTATAGTGGAAAGACTGCCCAAAGAGCAAAAACAAAGAAAGGAGAAAGAGTAAAAGAGTTAAGGGAAAATCTCTCTCGAACGAAAACTGGCAAGGTAAGAACTGAAGGAGGGGATGCTCTGGAAATAGTGGAGGGAGGGGCGTAACAATTTGAAGTGCCTAAAGCAGTGAATCCCAAAGTGGCCTATATGGACCCCTAGGGACCTTTAAGAGGTCCACGTCAGTGAAAAAATAATTTGGGGGTCCATGAGATGTAAATGGAGGTCTTCGATAGCCTAAACCAGATAGTGACTTTAATTTTAAAAAAAAACTTAATCAAGTGTAAACCAGATTTATATCTATTTAACAGCTTTATTTACTAAATTCACTAGCGTTAATTTGCAGTTACAAGGAGACAGCATACATTTTATTAAAAAAGAACTATCATTTCAATGCTTCTTGTGTGTGTGCCAGAAGCAAGCTAAAGGAATGTAAAACTGGACGTCGCAAATTTTAACAGTTTGTCAATTTGTCACAGACATTCTGCCAGAAAAATGAAGTTTTAATCTATGTTCAACATTTAAACGTCTTTTAGTATTCAGGTTTTGAAAGTAGGTTGGAGCAGGCTTTGACTCTGGTAATATCACAGTAGATAATGAATTCACGTTGTCACATTAAAAAAAAATGTCTGATTACAAAAGCAACTGATTTTAATAGCCCTAATGAAGATCTTAAAAGTAAAGTTTAGAAATATATGAATGTCAGCAATTCTGGCTTTAGAAAGATATACCCTGTTATTTATCCCGAATTATGAAGCATCTCAAGAAAGTTTTTAATTGCTTTTTCCAGTGAGGATGAGTTTCATTGCGCTTGACAATCTCCAAAATAAAAACAGAGAGAAAAAAAAAAGAAAGATTGGATACTACTAACCGAGGAGATTTAGGGTAAAAACTTAAAAGATTAAAGCCAAATGTGTTGAAAATTTGTTATTGAAGCCAGAAACAGATTCTTCCCAAGCAGTAAAAACATTTGTTTGTTGCTCAGTTATTTTATGTAACAATTATTTCATATATTAATTAAATTTTAATTTAATTAACTCATGTATTTCTTAAGTTTTAAATACTCTTCTAAACTACAGCTGGAAGCATAAAACTTTTAAAGTAAGAAGTGCTATACCAGCTGTAAAAAAACATTTAAGTTGATAAATTTGCTAAAATTTAATATTAGGAAAGTAGGGGCCTACACAAAACTGAAAAACATGGCAATGGGTCTATGAGACAAAAAAGTTTGGGAACCTCTGGCCTAAAGCATCACGGAGGTTAAAAACTACTCTGGTGCCATTGAAGATTCATCATGTAGAAAGGGCTCATGCAAGTTAAATCTATCGTAGCTCAAAGTATACTCGCGTTAGGTAGTTAGGAGAGTGGGGTGCCAGCTCAGGTGTCGTCTTCGTCACTTGTCCATGGTTCGAATTTACCAGGTTCGTCACCAATAGACCTGTAGAGTACGATGTTGATAAGCACTCATTCGTTCAATGATTTTCTTAAAAATTAACGAATAATATGTGTTCATTTATTAACGTCACATTTTGAAACAACATGAAGATTACTGATGATGTTTCTCTTAATTTTGAAGGATGTTCAAGTGACGGACACAACATCTGCGAGCTGGTACCTCACTCTCCAAATTTCCACACCACTTTAGTAAAAGGATCCTTGATAGATTTAAAGCACATCAACCCCTCTACACGGTGAATCTTCAGTGGAACCAAGTTTTGTATACATAATTGGATAGAAGCAAATTCTGCACAAGTTCGCGAACACGCTTACTCAATTACCACTGCCTCTTAATTATGCATGAAATTGGACTTTAAACAAACATTTATCTTGAATTTCTTGCTCAAAGTTGGAATCTCCTAGATAAAAATTTTATTTATGAGCTCATTTGGTAATCTATTCAAAACTCAGATTGCGTAGGGGTGCGTGCGGCTTAGAATCAATGATGGCTTAGAATCATTGGTGGGTTAGATTCGAGTAAATACGGTATATACTCTATTCACTTAAAAAATAGTCAAATCGTTTTCTAAGGTATTAACTAACATATAAAAAATAAGGCGCTTACCTTTTGATTTTAACTACTTTTGTGGAACAAAAATGACAAGCTTGACAATCCGATCAAAATGGCAGTTGAAAACGCAACTTCGTTTCTAAAACTATTTGTCTTCCCTGCTAAAATGCTCATCAAGAAACCCGTGCTGCCATATATCATGGAAGAGTGGGTTTCAAAGAATATTCCTGCTAAGTATCATCCGAATATTCGTAAAAATGGTTATTCTATGTAATTTTAAAGTGCGTGGTACTTTTAAGTACCGTCAGTAGATAAAGGTTTAAATTATTGTTTGATAATTTAAATAATGTTTGTTAACTTTTTTGAGAATAATAATGTTTGATAAGGTTATTGTTTGTGTTATATCTTACGTTCTGATGTGCCACTACTCATATTTTAACGTTCGGAAGTTTTTCTATTGGAATACTTAATTGTATTAAAACTATCGAATATTATTTTTACTGCAATTGTTTCATATTTGAATTAATGAAATTTGAAACGCTTCTACAAAATTGCTTCAGAATTTGAAGGAAAATTTTCCAAATCCCTCAACATATGATGAAGGATAATGCAGTAACAACAGAAGGAAATCAAATAAAAAACGGCCATTGCTCATTATTTCTCCAAAAAAGAAGGTGTGAGGGGGAAAAAGAAAGTGTTTTTTTTTAGGATGACGATGCATAAATGGCATTCGAAACTGGTACATTTCACTTTCAAAGTAATAGAGATTTATCTATGAAAACAAGTGATAGAAATTTTTTTTTTCAAAATCAATTCCTACTTCGTTAGTAAAACGTACTGGCGCCATCTGTTCAGGCAGTTGTATAACTTCAACATAAATAAAGAAGAATAACTGTAAAATTAAAAATAAAATTTGATTTATGAATTAATGTTTGAAAAAACTGTATTAACATCAAGTGTCACCCACAACAAATTTTAAAAAAATTATTTGAACTTGAATGGATGAATAGAAAAAGTATTTTATTAACGATTGAAAATTTGAACAAGATATATATGTAGCGTTTGCAACATGGAGAATTTGATATGTGGTATATGGTTTCAGGAAACATCTTCGGAATTGATGTTCATCTTTTTTATTTTGATACACATAACGTAAATAGATAATCACATTGGTACTTCATAACTAAACAGGGACGAACACGCACACAGACAATAGCAACACAGCTAAAGCAAAAGGCGACGATTACATGGTGAAGACAAGCAGACAAAAAGAGTGGGCACAAAAGTCTTTCACTTTTTACCGGCAGTGAAGATGGCGTGACTCCTTTGTAACAAGAGATATGATTAGTTAGAACGAACGGGGGAACGAGATTTCTGATGCAATGTTACTAATCGATTGCGATTAAGATTAACGCATTAATTTTGAACCAAAGAACTCTAAAAGTTATTTAAAGTATATTATTTAAAAAGAGTTAATTAAAAGGATACTAGAGGGAATTATTAGTTCACTCTCTCCCTATATATATATAATAGGGAGAGAGTGAACTAATAGAAGGAATTGAATAATGGAGGGAAAAAAGAACAACTCACTCATTACTCACTCATCACAAGATATCCGGAACTATTAGGACTATGGTCTTGAAATTTGACAAGAACATTCCTTTTAATGAGTAGAGACCCGATAAGAATAGCTTTTTCTTGAAAATCGACTCCCAAGGGGGTTTGGGGGAGCGTTATATACAAAAATTTATGTTTTTGAATTATTACTACTGGCCTAATATTTGGTAAGCATGTTCCTTTCAAGGAGTAAGGATCCTCTACAAAAGAAGTTTTGCGAAAATCGGCACCCAAGGGAGTTTGTGAGAGGTTAAGGGGAGTTCTGTTCCTGTTTTTGAACTGTTGGCATCTTGGCAATTTATCTTTCTTTTATTGAATAGAGATTCACTAAGAACAGATTTTACAGAATCCAGTGTGCGAGGAGTTACTGGGACGTTTTGATAAAAAAAAAAAATCCCATTTTCGAAATACTGGATTTACAGTAATGACATTAGGTATGTATGTTTCTTTTGTTGAATTGAGGTTAAGGGGCATTATAGATAAAAATTCCTGTTTTAGAACTGTTAGATTCACATACTTGAAATATGGTAAGATTGTTTATTTTGGTGAGTAAAGATCCAGTAAGAACGAGTTTTGCGGAAATAGACTCCCAGGGGTGGAAAAGAGGGAAGAGGTTGCGAGGGCATTACAGATCAAAATTTCCCGTTTTTGGATCTATTAGGCTCTGGCAAACTTGAAACTTTGAAAGCATGTTTCTTCCGTGGAGTAGAGATCTGTTAAAAATGGGTTTTGTAGAAATTGAATCCCAAGGGGATTGCGAAAGTTTTATAGATAAAAAAAAATTCTCTTTTTGAGCTTTTGGACTTAAAATTTTAAATTTAAAACACATATTTCTTCTGTTCAGTAGAGACCCCTCGGGGGCTCACCTTCTTTAGGTGGGTACGCGTGTCACAATCCCGGGGTACCCCAGTGATCCTTCTCTATTTTCGACCCTCCATCTTGTCATCCAGTTTCTTCTTTTCCCGTCCAGACCACAAACCTATGAATGATTGGCGCAGTATAGCCAAAACTGGCTCTTGCGCCATAGAACACCAAACTCAACTCAACTCAACTCAACTGTTTAGAAGAGATACAATAATAATGGGTTTTGTAGAAATCGACTCCTTAGAAGGTTTGCAGGGAGGTTAAAGAAAGCGTTGAGAAACTAAAAAAAATCACTTACAGATTAGGAATTTGTCAAGTATATTTATTTTAATGAGATCCGCCAAAAATGGTGTTTGAGGAAATCGACTACGAGATAAAGGGATACAGGGGCGTAAATGATAAATATACTTCTGTTTTGAAATTGGCGCTTTTCAAATCAAGTGGCGATTGCTATAAGAATATTTTTCAATGCATCGAAAAGCTTAATGCTAGCATTTCGATGACAATAACCGAAAAAGAATGTACAATCTTATAATGTTATGAAATACCCAGCAAAAAGCGAGTGGTTAACGGCTGGTATATAAAATAGGAAAGAAAAAAAGTATTAATACACTGCTGGCCACCGTAAATGCAACACCCTGAAGGAAGCATGCAAATAACATGAAATTTACAACATGCGTTAGTGGAGGTGAGTTATGCAAATGATTAGAATTTCAGTGTAGACACACAGCACGTGCGCCTGTGGCGCCACCTCAAAGCGCTATTTAAGGCTTGGAGATTTCGACGATTTCAAGTTCTGCAATTGTGTTTTTCTTGTGGTTTTTTCAAAAAACTGTCAGTTATGTCTCATAGAAAACAGCGATCAGCTTTTCATCAAGTATCCGAGTTCGACAGAGGAAGGATAGTGGCCTACCGAGATTGTGGATTACCTTTCAGGGAAATTGGTAGTCGTGTTGGACGAAACCAAACAACTGTAATGTGGATATGTGACCGTTGGATGCAGGTGGGTACGACGGACCGACGTGGTCGATCGCATCCACCTCAGTGCACCACTTCACGTGAGGACAGGCAAATTGTGTGCATGGCAGTGACGGATCGCTCAGTCACATCACGAACCATAGCAAAGTACATTGAGTCTGTACCGCATCATTCAGTGTCTGGCGTACCATTCGACGCCGTTTACAGCAGAGTGGTCAGTCCGCAAGACGTCCATTGCTTTGTCTACCCTTGACGCAGAACCACAGACGTCTCCGCCGCCAATGGTGCGATTAAAGAAGAATGTGGGTGGCAGAATGGAATGAATCTGTCTTCAATGACGAGTCACGCATCTGTCTGCAACACCTCGATGGTCGGATTCGAGTCTGGAGACACCGTGGAGAGAGGATGCTGAACAGCTGCGTTATGCACCGCCACACTGGTCCTGCACTGGGTATTATGGTAAGGGGCGGTATTGGATATCAATCTCGCACTCCTCTAGTACGCATTGCCGGTACTTTAAATAGCCAGCTCTACATGTGTTGGAGCCAGTTGTCCTTCCTTATCTTCAGGGCTTGGCCACAGCCATATTTCAACAGGATAATGCGCGACCACACGTGATTAAATTGCTTCCCTGGCCGGCTCGCTCTCCGGATATTTCGCCGATAGAAAACATGTGGTCCATGGTTGCTCATTGATTGACCCAGATTACACCCCCATCTGCCACACCAGATCAACTTTGGCAACGTGTGGAAGCAGCTTGGTCTGGTGTACCCCAAGAACACATCGAAAGTCTCTTTGAATCAATGCCGAGGAGTCAGCGTCACTAACCACTATAGCGAATGGAGGGTGCTTGAGTTCTAAAAATAATGTAATAGTGCTATAAGTATTGCCAATCATAGTATTTAAGTTTTTTCAATATATCTATTTTCAAAATATGTGCAATCTTGAATTTAAATTGGGACTGGAGTAAGTAAATTCTAACTTGGAGAAATACAGGAAAATAGAAATGTTATAAATTGTTTGAAATGTTAGAAACGTCACATATATTGACAAAAGGAAATCTAATTCAGATTTCCTTTTCACAAAATATGATTGTAGATAGAGATATTATATAATATACATGCAATTATGAAATGCCAACAAAATAATGCTTGACAAAAACCGATTACATTATTCTACCAAATGATTATATAAGAATCTTAATATAAAATATTACCAATTTTTTTTTTACTTTATTAAAATTATCATATATTTGTTGTGCAATTATTATTGATTTATATTCTACCTACTTTAAAACATATTTCACTTTAAAAAAGAGAGAGAGATTGTGACAAATTCAACAAAATTTTTTTCTCTATTTCTGTCTAAGCAGGGTCCTTTTTTTAGATATTTTTGTAGTAAGATGAGATTGTTCTTTTAGAATGATCAAAAGAATATTTTATTTATAATATACTCAAAAACTTTTTTATTTCAAAACATGATTTTTGTAACCCAAACAGCAAAAAGCTAATATTCGCTAAATATGAATAATATTTTTATATTCTAAATTAAATCGTTTGCTATGAAATACTTGAGTTAAATTGCATCTACATTTTTTCTTTTTTTTCCCCGAGAGTTTTCCAATGATAAAAATTACTATTCCATGAGGATTGAATGTGAAATATTCGTGCTTTATTTATTGCAAAAGTCGCATGATTTACATTAGAATAGCAAAGAAATAGAAAAAAAAGCATCCAGTTTGAATTTTCACTCGTTTGATAGCCTTGTGGGCGAATATTAAAAACTAGTTGATACTCATACATATGCAAATAAGAGCTATAAATATATGAGATTTTCGAGAATCCTTCTTCATTTAAATGCATATTTTAATGCACATACCCCTTGCCTACGACTTGATTTAAACAGATTTTAATGCGTTTTCGTTTCAACACTTTCTGTCTCATAAAAATAATCTCTTTCGTCAATATTACTTTGCTAGTAAGGAAAATCGACTTTTTCCCTTTTTTTCCTTTAAATTTTGAAGAAACATTTGAGTCTGATTTTATATTGGTACACTTAATAATATAATTTCTCATGGCCCATTGACTAAGTACTGTAAATTATGTTATATTAAAAAAACATTACTCTAATATGCATTATCAACTATTTTCAATCTCCACGGAAGAGTTACTTCATAAATATTCTTAAGTTTTCTCAGAAAACATAAATTTAAAAATTTACCAATAAATATAGATTAAATTCATTGTGTCTTAATGACAATTTCATAAAATATTGCTGTTATTTTGTTATAGTACTCAATGCTTTAAGTTCATGATATCCACTGGCATAGCTAGGTCTGAGTAAACCTTGTATCTAAATTCCTTAAAGCTTCTCCTTTGGGTTCCCTTAAGATCTTACGATTTTTTTTGCTTATCCATTTAAAGGACCCTTATCATTGATACTGCTGATACAATGGTAGCTACGCCCCTGGTGCTATCGCAAATTCTAATTCCCTCAATACTTTGACGAAAACTTATAATTTATATACGTATAAAGATAACTTGTAGATGAAAACTTGTACACATATAAAGATATTAAATACTTTATTAGATTAAGAAAATTATTCTAAATTTTAACACATAAAAATATTCTTAAACAATCAAGAAGGAAGGAGGAAAGATGTTCTCAATGCAATATTACCTCTTATGAACTTTTAAATAACCACGCGAGTAAACAGAAAGCAATTAAATTTATCTAAATAACACTACATAAACAATTAATATACATTTCTCTCTCCCTCTTAATCGAAGAAATAGAATCGATAGCGCAGAACAAGAACATACGACAGACGTTCCGAAAATAAGTTTAATCCTTTTTTTTAACACGGAAACTTCATTGCCAAAAAATATACCAAAACATCATGAACTACACATCTAGCCCTATTTTTCGATATAGGCGCCATCGACATTGATACTGCCACATCGTGACCCCCGAGTTTGCTTAGTTCCTGGGTAGAGAGAAGGATCATACGACTTTGGTCAAATATTATTTTATTTACAAATTAATTTAGAAACGTTACACCATTAATATGGTATATATTCTTCGCGGCTCCGCTGCTTTTCGCTGGAGAAAAGATCGAGTCCGGATGGTTGTTCTATGATCTCGCCAAAGATCAATCGCTGGTGTGGCTGCCCCGTAGCCTCTGTCACTCCGTCTCCTAGAAGTCCTGATCACAGTTCTCTGATCTCATTGAAGATCCCGGTCACTTCCCGAACAGTCTCTTTAAACCCCTGGGAGGGCCTCTTTCAAGCCCAAAATAATTTCTGATTAGCAAGCGTTACGGGTCTGCACACGGCACCCTCTGTATTAGTCTCAACCACCATGAGTCCTTTCCCGACAAAAGTCTGCCACGACTGAGATTGTTTGTGTCGCCGTACCTCGTAAACTATATGGAGGGTCTATAATTCTATCTGTCACTTTGACACTGGGAATACACTCCTTGGTATTTCTTTCTCACAAAAGGCCGACACTCCTTTCCATACAAGTGCATCCCGGCCAACATGTTCTGGGAGGGACATCAAAAATAGGTGTGTCCCTTTTAAACGTCACTGTGAAGAAAAAGCTCTGGTGAATCTATTTGCCACTGAGTGTCTGAGAAGGAAAGAACGGTGTCATTAAACAGAGTTCAAGAGTCGGCTCAACATCTGTTTCGACCCAGGGCGTGTGAGAAGAATCTGTAGTCCCCTTTGAAAAATGCAATAATCCATCTGACCATTCTGCTCACCCCTGGGATTCAAAAATGACCAGAGGAGTAGTAAAACGTCTGTCTAATGAGGCGACGCTACAAGGCATTGCAACCCTTCTGGTAAAACCTGTTGCTCTGCGATGCAAGGAATTGTCTCACAACCTGTTCCAACTCAGCATTGATTTGGAAATTACATCCAGAGAGGACGACTTTCAATATAGGGAACATTCGAAAGTTCGATGGGGCAATATTGTTTTCATTCGTGGATGTGGAGGGAGGCTCACAACAACCTTCAACTTTCATTTCTAAGCATGCTACATCAGGGACTAATCATTTGTTGAGACATGACTTCTTCACCATATACAGTGGGCAGGAGTTCCTGGATGACTGACACACTAGTATCACACACCATTCTCACACAGGATAACATAACGTATTTCCACTGAGAATGTTGTCATCGTGACTTAAACTTGAATAACCTAGAACACGCCGGTCTGCTGCTGCTCTTTTCTTCTTCGACGTTTTGCGCATGCGCCATTCCTCCCACACTGATGCTTCTTTCGTCGTTGAACCAACTACCAATGTGATTCCTTTTGGCCCTTTTTCCCCTGGAGTACCATAATTTCTTTAAAAAAATGATGAAACTTGTGAGCGACTTCCCCCTGACGTCACCCCCTCACCGTCTTGCCTACCTAAGAGTGTGGGGAAAGTAAAAGCAATATCAAACACTTCCATTATAACGATGATTTATTTTACTCAAGCACACTAATCAACAACAGTTTAAAACTCAAGTGAATGTCCTAGGAGATGATATTGAGAAAGCAAAACCCCTAAGTGAACAAGCGAAAGTAACCAATTTAATTTAACCTAATCTATCGTTGACTACAAATTCCCAGTCCACTAATTTAATACAGTGGCAACTCGAGTTCTTAACTCAAACTGTGAAAATCAACTTTATTATATCTCACCTTCGTAGCAATTGTAGCAGTTTCTCAGCTCCTTTTCCCCTTGCAATTACAAAACTCTGACTTTATGTAGTCAAACTAATTTACATATCAGGGTTTCTTCTTGAGAGGGATGGCTGTGAATTAAACGCGAATGCTAGCCCAAAGATTCCGCAAGAGGATTAGTGTGAAGGTCCCGTAAAAAGATCCGTCACAAACTTACTTTCAGAACGTCCTTCGTACAAAATGGCATATTAATAACAGGAGTGCACTTCATAAAGTAAGACATTAAAAATCATAATTTAGTACTCAATATAAAATTTCCATAAGAAATATTTTAAAAGATATTTTGCTTAGATGACTTTCCTTATGAAAAATTCAAATTCAAAATGAATGGACAATAATCGCATGTTGGATATTTAACATGTCATAGCAGCAGCAAAATCATGCATTCAGATTTGCCGTCGAAATATTTAAAAATGGAAATTTTTGTAATCTCGCAAATTTTTCCGTGACAAAAGATAAATATATTTAAGTGCAGTGTTTATACAATCGTACATCGGTACATGCGATTCAGTAACAAGCGAGTATGCTTTTCTACTCGGTTTTAACCTTAATTCCATCGTTTAGCAATCACATGCGATATCTCTATCATACATTATGACGTTGTAATTCTTATATTTTATTTTATGAAATTCAGATTAATCTTTTGATTGGCTGACATTACACCTTATTTGTTAAGAGAGCAGATACACTGCTGGCCACCGTAAATGCAACACCAAGAAAGACAAGAGATAGCACAACAAAATTTATTTTGTAGATAACATGTTGACCAAGTATCAAAGGATTAAATTTATAGACTTCTGTGAAGTGTGGCTCCTGCCAGAATCAGTAGCCAGAGTAGTCGCCATTGTTGGAGATCACCGCTGCCACACTGCCGTGTCGTAGGACCTACGTTGGAATCCCGGAAAAGGCATAGATGTTGCCTTTGTGGCATGGGGGCACTTTAAAAAGCAGTCTAGCCGTAAGTCCTCTCTTGAAGGTGGTGGATGGGAAAATAGAGGTGGGTGATCTTTATCCTTCAGGGTGTTGCCTCTTAAAATTTGGGTTAACCAAATCGTACTGCCAGCTGTGTAGGGTGCTCAAAGCTACTGCTAACGACAGGTATAAAACTAGCCGCGATGAACTTCGTGGGCCTTGATCTGATGTTACTGTCTATCAGATGGGACAAGTAACAACAACAACAGAATTCAAGTTGATGATTGAAACGAATCAACTACTCTATAAAAAGATCAGAAAAGAAAAACTTTAAAGAGAAACAGTAAGAGGGAAAAACTTTATTAGAAGAAATTAATGCAACAGGGCACACATTTCTTATTTCTTATATGTTACTTTGTATTTTTGTTGTACGTGTACTATGGATGTAGAATAAAGGTTAATAATTTATAATTTTTTGAAAAATGTTTAGGTTTGAAGAGCATTTTTGGAGGAATTAATTTAGATAAAGAACTAATATAGAGATATAAAGTTATTATAGAAGCTATCATCATATTTTAAGTAAAAAGGAACGATATTATTATGCACTTGGAAAACTTCTACTAGGTAAAAAGAATTGCGGAGGAAATTTATCTGAAGATTTGTTTTTCATTTTTGCTTATAGACAGTTTTATAGTACACCTTTCCTGACAAATTTTTAAGTCGCAAATATTTCGATTTAAAAAATATATCGTGTAAATGAATCTTCACTTAAGAAAAACTTGTGATACCGCCCCCCTTGGGTGACCGTATCTTTGATTGTCAGCGTGAGCTAGAGGTGTGGGGTTTGCAAAAGGAATAGACATTTTTAATTCTTAATATGACTTTATTAAGAATGGAACTTAAATGTCTAAAAATTTAGATAATATTATTTAAGCGAGAATCTATAATGAACAAACACACAGTAATAGTTAAACCGAATCGCGTAGCTCGGACCATTATCAATACTTAAATCGCCTAATCTCACTTCTAATAATATTACAAGTCCTAATATCAAATAATCAATCCTACCTTAATTCCAATTTAGATTCAATCTTATGAAGAGACGTCTGGGCGCGCGTGTAATGGTATGCACCTCGACCTTATGGTTTATCTTGAAGGTAGCTTCACAATTGGCTGTCAATTCACGCTTGTATCTCTTTCATTCATAACATTCCCCAAATTGCCATATCACTTACTGAAACTTCTGTTATTTAAAAGCTATCTTATTTGCATTTCTTTTTCACATTTCGCTTCTTGGGTTTTGATTGAAATAGAGTTGCCATTAATCTTGGCCCCCAAAGAACCCAGAGGTTATGTTAAAGAAAAGACGCGTGAGCCCGTCACAAACTATTTAATTTGACGTATAATATAAGTAAAACATTCCTAAGAAATCTGGATTCTTCTTTGAGACAACCTTTCTATTTGAAAGTTAAATAACAGTATGGCCGCCATTATTTAGAATGTAACTATTCAAAAATTGCAACCAAACGATTTTCAATGGCGAAATTCTTTTAAATCGTCATACAACAAAAGATGGAACCCAGCCATGTCAGATCTTCCAATCCTACAAACAGCCATTCTCCAAAAGCCCTGAATAAACTTAAGTATGCTGACATACCTATTCATTGCAAACATCCTGCCATTCAGTTCCATTTCATTCTTTACAGGATTGGTTACATGCCCTCGAGCCCTTTTAGAAGAAGCTAAATATATTGAAACACAATATGTATATCTTCGTTTTCTGTTACATGTTACACTGAAACGAGAGGAAGAAGGGAACGAAGAGGAGAGGGAGGTAAAAAAAAGAACGTTTTCCGAAATCGTTTAAGAGCGTTTAGCATCCACCACAATAAAGAAACACGGGTGAATGGAAGCAGATGCTTGATCGATAGCAGTTTGACCACTGTGCATGAAAGGATGATCGTGACTTATCGTCGAGATGGCCGCGCGATCTTCTGTCGAGATAACAGCTCATTTGTGCCGTTGTCAAGGTGACGACGTCACTCGAGTCGCCTCGCGTTCCTTCGAAATTTCGCATTCGAAAGTGGCAACGTTACTTTTTGGGAGAATGGAGGTAAGTAAGTATTCGGCGTTTGCAATGGACGTTCGATTTTTCGATTCAGCTGATTTATTCGCTAACCCACTTTCGCTACCTCGGTGAAAAGGGATTGTCAAACAGTGTTTCGCTCTTCAGCAGGAAAGAACGCGACGGATTTTTAGTTTCTTTTCTTTTTTTTTTTCTTCTTTCCTCTAGAGAAATATAATGGACGGAGATTTGTGCGTCTCGCTCGTTTGGCAACAGGGAAAAATTCTTCCCTTTTTTTGTTTGTTTGTCTTCACGAAATGGTATCCGCTTTCTTCTCCGAATCGTTTTTCTTAAAAAAAAAAAATTATAATGATTTCTGTGGAATAAGAAAAATAGAATGCTCTCGCTTCATATCATTGTAAAATAAAATACTATTTTCAAACTTGATGGGCCTATATATTTATAGGTTCTTTAAATTTGAAACAGCTGTAAATAGTAAAAGTTTTTACTTTATGTATGATAGTTAGTATATTTTTTCCCCGTTGAATATTTAATCGTTAAATGTGAAACAAGAAATATTTTCTATAACCGTTTTTTATTTCTACCCATGGTTTATGCATTATCTATTAAAGCTTTTTGTCAACAACAACAACAACACTGAAGAATAAAGATGAATATTGTTGCCAATTTGCGTAGGGGAAAAGCAACCAAAGATCTCAATTATTTGAATAATAATAGATTTATTAATAGACAATGAAAAACAGATGACTATATGTAGAAAAACTGACGTATAAACACAAAGAAACATTATAATAGATTATTTGCAATGGTACAAAATGCACTTGTTAACAACAAGTTGTGATACCGCCCCCTTTGGTGACCGTATCTTTGACTGTCAGCGTGAGCTAGAGGTGTAGGGTTTGCAAAAGGAATAGACATTTTAGATTCTTAATATGTCTTTATTAAGAATAGAACTAAAATGTCTAACAATTTAGAGATAAATTTAAATAAGCGAGAATCTAGAATGAACAACACACAATGATAGTTACAGCGAATCGCTTAACTTAGACCACTTTCTCTAAATAATTATTTAATCCGCCTACTCTCACTTCTAATAATATTACAAGTCCTAATATCAAATAATCAGTCCAACCTTAATTCAAGCTAAAATTCAATCACTGTACAGAAACACCTGGGTGGGCGTGCAATGGTATGCATCTTGAAACAATGGCTGATTTTTCCAGGTAACTTTACGATAGGCTGTCAATTCCTTCTAGTCTCTTTCACACATAACATTCCCCAAATTGCCATCCCGCTTACTGAAACTTCTGTTCTTTTAAAAGCTATCTTATTTGCATTTCTTGTTCACATTTCGCTTCTTGGGTTTTGGTTGGAAAAGAGTTGCAATTAATCTTGGCCACCAAAGAACCCACAGGTTATGTTAAAGAAAAGACGCGTGAGCCCGTCACAAAGTTTTACAACGTTCCAGAAATGGCTCTCTAAACTGTTCCACTAGCAGGAATACAGACAGAAAAAGTCTTTCTCTCTAACGCAATCAACGCACATAGATTCTGATCTCGACTGAGCTCTCTTCTGAACTCCACCAACCTTTGTTTCAAAGGTCCTTTAGATCAGTGATCCGCAACCCCCGGTCCACACAAGGAATATTAAATTATTTTCATTTTATATACTGTGGTGTATTTCTCTAAGGTTTTATGGTAATCATTTTATATACACCATGTTAAATAACTTAATATTAATTTCTTGGTGTAACTGTATTTTATTCTGAAGGTCCATTTAAATACAATTCAACTAAAATTATTAAATAAAAGCCATCTAAAATATAAACAATCAACGTCCCCTTCTTCATTGGACCGCGGTAAAATTATCAAACGTTGACCGGTCCGCGGCTATAGAAAGGTTGAGGAGCACTGCTTTAGATAGCCTCATGGTAATTTCTAGAAGAATCGATCCTAGAGTACTTACTCTCAATGATTCCTCTTGCAATATGGTAGTTTTTGCCAAATTTGTCACCGTGGGCGAAAATACAATCTAGTACAACTGGGAACACCTTCTGTGGTTGTCATAATCTGATTTTTCAAGTTCACGCGGGGAAGCGAACTTTGTCTGTAAAACTCAATTTTCCCTCAAGGAGAGTAGTGCAGCAGGGAAAATAATATACGTGGCGTGATTCAGTATTAACAAAATAATTATTTTCTTGCTCATTAAGAATGAATAAATGTATGGTCTTCTTTATCTGGTAGTGATAGGAAATCAAATAGTCCATCTTATTATGTAATACCAAGCTGATTTTTCTTTCAAGTTTAATCTTAATGATATGAGATAATCTGAAATTTTAAGAAATTTATTTTCTTTGTATGGAATGCTGTATAGTATTTATGTAAATTATTTTCGACACATACATATTACATAGTATGGTAATTAAATTTTTAAAAAATGGTGAAAGGTGATATAAAACGATTTAAATGAATAAATAATTGGTATACAAATATAAGTTTTCTAAAAATGAAAATTTGAATGCAAATTTCAAAAAGTAAAGATTCACTAGTTGGTTAGAAATGAAGGTACTTTTCCGTTTGGCCAGCGCAAACGATAAAGTCGCCCAAAATGATACAACTGACACCTAATAGAATATTTCCTCTGGTAAACTTTTACCACCACATTTTTAAAACACGTCTCGGTCTTTTGTTATCAGTAAAGCCTTTTAAGTAATACACCAAAAATAGGTGAAAAACCAGTGAGAACTAACTTTTCTAAGATTTTTTTATGTGTATATTGTGAGAGTTGTCACCAATAAATCCTGCTTGGCGAGATTTGAGCAGACGAAACGGAACAGTATCGAATTTTTTTTATAATCTTGAAACACTTTTTGAAAAATTTAATCCTTGAAAGCTTACCCAGCTATCAGATTTGAAATTTTATTTAAATTTCACAAGTAGAACAAGTCCAAATCCAATGTCAGTTTTGAATTCAATGGAGAACACGTTATTGCCTTAACATGTGACCGTCATGAATTTAGCCTATTATAAAACATATAAATAACAAATTGTGGGTTTTTTTTAATTTATAGCTATTTTTAAGGTATCCTACTACGTTCGGAACTGTGATTTTAAAAAAGCGCATAAATGGATAATTTTCAGTATATTTAGTGTCACTTAGATCAGAATACATGTATAAAATTGTTTTAAGGACATTTTGACAAAAAAAAATTTGTTTAAATACAATATTTTCGCAAAAAATTAACTTAGAATAACCTTTTTTTCAAAATGTTCTCCTTTCGTGAAAAGTGCTTCTATTATAATAATATTTTGTCTGTATATAGCTCAGACCTCTGTACAGAGGATCAACTATGATTTTTGAATTCACATTATTTTCAGAGTTACAACCCATTGAAATAATTATCGGAGTTTTTTTTCTTAAAATTTCTCCCCTCTGTTGTCGTAAAACATGGATAAACCCACTTCTAAGTTATATATTTCAAAAATTCTAGTTGAGCCTCTGTACTATATACAGGCAAAATATTATTATAATAGAAGCATTTTTCACAAAAGGAGAATATTTTGAAAATGGGTCATTCTATGGTCATTTTTTGTCAAAATATTGTACTTAAATAATTTTTTAATGTATTACTTTTCTTAAAACAACTTTATATACATTTTCTAATCTAAGTGACACTAAATATAAATAATATCCATTTATATATATACGCTTTTGCAAAATCACGGTTCCAAACGTTGTCGGATACCTTAATGAATTGCATATACTTAACGCTTAAATGTGACACTCATTTTCATCATATGAATTTTCTTTTCTTTTTTTCATAATTTCTGGAAATTATGAGATTCGTCAAAAATAAGTGAACTTATCTTGAAATTTATCTATAAAATGATAAAGATAATTATTAAGATTTTAAAGTACATGTTAAACCAAATCTCTAAATAAATAGCGTAAAATTATATTTTTAATCGAAACATAAATTAGTAAACAAAGGTGCTATTTTAATGATATAACGACTACATTAAATTTGAGAAATTGCCCTTTTCAGCAATGATTTTTAGCGATAAAATTGAAAATTATTTTGCTTAATTTAATTTTTGTTGTATTGTATAATTAGTCTTCTCTTATCATCCATTCCTAGATAAAAAAAATTTTTTTTTACGTGATAGAAAACTATATACAAGGTGTTGCCAAAGCCGACCGACAAATTCAGAGGGGTGGTAGTAGGCAGCATGGGGATGACAAATCACCATAGAACACGGGGTCGCAAACCACGTTTAATCTGTGAAAATAGGGTTAGTAGTAGTCGTCGAGAGGAAAATGCCCCTGACGAGTTGGAGTGGCCAAATGAAAGTGCGGATTTGGAGTACCGTAGTAGGGTTGAAGAAACTTGCACAAACGCAAATTCCCACTTCTCTCGGAGTTGCTGCAGGAAGTACTGGCCTTTGCGCACCAGAACTAGGAATAGCGATTCTTTCCGAAAAAGATCGATTTTTAAATCGATTCGAATCGTAACCTCATGAATCGATTTACAAAAAAATCGAGTTCTAAAAGATCGATTTCTAAAAAAACGATTCTTTTTCAAGTCTGCATTTACAATGTAAATATAAATCCATTTTATGAAAAACAAGAAAGATACCATAATAAACGACCTCTTATCAGTAAAATCGGCGAATTTTTTTAGTTCAGGGTGTTTGACAGTTACAATTATTTTTATTACCTATCAAAGTATCAGGTATAAAAGAAGACATTTATTTTTAAATGTATTTGTGTTACATTAAAAAGTCTAGAAAATAGATAACATAGCTTATAGTTACCAATGCTTAATATATAAGCTTTTTAAAAACAACAGTCTGTCAAGTCTACTGGGATCCAAGCTGTTCCGCTCATCACTTGCGATGTTGCCGGCAATCGAAAAAAGGCGCTCAGATGATCCAACGATACTTATGTACATCATGGCTATTAAGTGATCGTGATGACAAATATAGTTTTTTTGCTGTTCTTGCCAGTAAATTAACCCTTTAACTGCCAACACCATAATATTATGGGTTTTAAAGATAGTACATTCAACTAATTGTAGATAATTTTATGGTTTTTACCAAAACAGAAAAAATCGAATTTCGATTTTCTAGGATGAAATATCGATTCACTGAATCGATTCAGTGCTACATATCGATTTAAAAAATCAATTTTTTTTTGGCCCGAGAAATCGATTTTTCGATTAATCGATCTCAGATCGCCATCCCTAACCAGAACGTGGGGGTGCATACACGATGGCGCATTAGCACTTTTTTCGATTGCGGTGCGTAACCACCTCCATGCTACAGATTCTGGGAAGTTAATTGGACGTGGTGGACTTGTTGCTTAGCCTCCACACTCCCTGGACCTCAATCCTTTGGATTTATTTTTCTGGGACAACCTGAAATTGTTTGTGTATGAGATGTTGATGGCTACAGTGGAGGATCTCACTGCACAGATCGTCGTCTTTAGCTGACGTCACCAGCACACCGGATTTTGTTGAACGCGTCCGACAATCCTTCGTCCATCGGTGTCGGCTAGGCTATGACTTACGAGACCACAACTTCAAACAATACCTATGACAATTCCTTGTCGTTGCATTTTTGACGTCGAGCTGTGATGCATTGTTCGTATTGTAAGCACGTTTTACGTGTTATAAATGTATTTCCTGCCTCTTATTGACCCTTATCCTTCCCCTCGATATCACACCCTTCGTAACTATTTTTGCGAATTACTCCAACTAAACGGGGTTTGCGACCCTACGTTCGATAGTGATTTGTCTTTCCCATACTGTCTACTATCCCCCCTCTGAATTTGTCGGTCTAATACGACAACATCTTGTATATGTGAGATAAACATATATCTTTAAAATAAACATTTCCATAATTATTGAAGTTTAATGTGCGTTGGTAGACACAAAGCTAACCTTTGCAGCATTATTTAAATCTAAGCTTTCAACGTTACAAGAACACAAATAAGGAATGTACTAAATATAAATGCTCGACGAATGTAGAGTGAATGTATTTCCGCTTTCAAATGTCAAAGTGATTTATTTTCTTAAGGAAAGTAGCCATAATTGAATACACACTCCAAAAGAGTGATTCTAAGAAGATAGGTGTAGTACAAGTATTCTCAAAATAGTATTCGAAAAGTGACGTCTTTAATGCTTACAGTTGCCAAAAATAAGAAATTCGAAGAAGTATAAAATCTTAACTAGTTTGGAACTAGTAGCATGGGCAAACAGAACGAATACATCACGCTATTGCAATTGTACGTCTGCTAAATAATGTAAATGTAAAAGAGAATTATCTTCTCGTCCCATGTGGGTTATATTTCACAATTTTCAAGGATGTGTTATCACAAATTAGGTATTTTTTTCCTTATTAGATTGATTTACATTTGTGTTTTACATTCATTTCAGAGCACATGGTACGATTTACAGAAAATTCTTTGATTTAATGGTTTTCAAAATTGTTATGATTTCCAATTCCAAAATTGTTATGTTTATACGTTATGTAAAACAGTTTTGTGCTCAAAATGTCACAAAAATTTTGCCATTTAATTTTTTAAGGAAAATTTTTAAAATTTATGCAATGATTTTAAAATGCTACTGTTTCTAGAATAATTGACATACACACATGAAATTTGATTTACAGGCACTTCAAGCTATGCGTATCAACAGTTGGAGCGGGTTTTGTGAAAACATGATTGATATTCGTAAAATACTTCTTTTTATGAATGATTAATGAAAATTCTTTGAAAAATGTATAAATTCTAAATTCAAATATTTTTGAAAAATAAGTATTTTTTTTTTAAATTTTAAAATGCATAGCAACTTTTGTTACATGTACTAATGGCAACAGTTAGAAAAAAATATCAAAGCATTTGGCCCAGTAGAAAAAAGAAAGACCTTAACATTTTAAATGAAGACTAACTAGTTTATTTTTGAGATAAATCAGCTTAAAGTTCTTATTTTTACCATCGGGATGTGAATAAACAAGTAATATAAAAAAATAGTTTTTAAGTCAATTCCTACTTAGATCAACAACGAAAATTTTTTATTTTAGCTACTTTTTGTTAAATAGTTACAATTAATATAAATATGTATATACATAGGACTGAATCACAATATTAAGTGGTAATTAGTTTTTTTAATTATCATTAAAGTATCGTATTGTCCTTTTAATTTCTGTCCAACTGAATGCTTTAACACGCGAGAAAAAAACCTTTTCAAGTTTTGACACAAGTCGCCAAAAGGGTCGCTAAGTCGCCAATGTGGCTGTATTTGTAATTCTTTAAATAATTAGTTTTAATCAACTAATTTTTATTAATTATAATTAAATTATTGTATTGTCATCTAAAATGGTCCTGTGTATAAAATTTCAGCTCAATTCAGCGCTTTAAAATGTATTTTATTAACGATTGAAAATTCCACCAAGATAAGTAAATAAATATACAAATATATAAATAAATAAATATATAGATAGTGCGAGCTAATAGTGTAGGAATTGAAAAACGAATGTAAAAGTTTTATCATAACTTTGAGTTTTTTAAATTTAGAGCTTTTAAATTTTGAGAAATTATAGAAAACTATATAAAGAACAATTTAGGTAAAAATATGATTTTTGAACGATCTTTTCAAACTGAATTGATTTGTGTCCTCTTAAGTACGATTCGATTGACAAAAATAGGTCAAAAAATGAAATCTATTTTCCCCCCTAATAATCTTTTATATACCTTTCTATAATCTCATTTTTAAACGCTTATTTTCATTTTTTTTTCTGTATCTCATATTTATTATTTTATCATTCAACGAATAGAGTACCATAATCTACGGCAGAGGTGGAGAACCCGCGGCCTCCATGAGTTTCCTGTGCGGCTTTCATGAAAGCTAGCACTTGTATTAATTAATATTTAATTATTTAGATTACGACAATCTTCAAATCAATTGAATTAAATAAAGAATGGCATGAATGTATGTAGGTATTTTCCATCGGATTTTAAAATTATTTTAGGAATTGTTGCTATTTCAGTTATTTATAATTTAATATTTTTATTTTCTCTATTGGGCTTCTTTACAATGTAAAAATTATTAAAAAATACTTTTACTTAGTTATTTTTATTTGAAATGGTATTTAAATATGTAATTGTTTATTAAACTTCAAAAATCTATTTATACATATATGCTTCCATAAATAGAACATACCAACAGTTAAATATAAAAAAAATTGCAGCCAGTATCTATGAATTTTAATAATTTTACAAAAAATAATAATATTAATAATAATAATTAATGATTAATGTTATAAATTTAACTCTTATGTGAGTACAAAAGTATTTTATATTGTAACTTTTTATGTCAAATAATAAAATAAAATAAGAGGGTTTAATTTTTTAATAATATTTCTACATAATGCACCAAATTGTTAAAACTATACAAAAACTGTAATAATTTTATAAAAGTCGCATCAATAGATACATGAACCTATATGGCCTCCTTTATTGCTACATAATTTACATATGTGACCTCTAATGGTAAAAAGGTTACTCGCTTCTGATTTATGGAGAGTATAAAAGTAGAGGTAAGCAACCCAATTTATAAATTTAGCCACAAAACGGTAGGTTTTGAAACATTTTCAGCCAGAGAGAGCTGGCAATTTGCCAGTTTTATTGTGATTTTAACAATTCTTTTGATAAATGTATATGTATTGAAGTATATATATAAGTTCTTGAATATTTATGTTTGTTTTATTTAATTGTTTCATTTTGCTCTACAATTTTCATTTATATAATACTAGCTGTTACTCGCCCGCTTCACTAGGTATTTCATGGTGTTGTATGAATGTGCCTTTCTTGTAAATTATTTTTGAAATTTTCTTTTAATAATCATTTCTATAGTAGTAAAAAAACTATTTTCAATATTCATACATATTAATTTTATTTTTACTGTTTTGTGTTCCTCCTAAGTATGGATAGATATAGGCCTAATTTTCAATAGGGCTCTGTTTTTCTATTATGTCAAAAATTTCTGCTGAGCAGGGGAGGTTGGATCCATAAAGTAATGCTTAACCCTATTTCACTATCCTAAATCAGTGACAGCCTTAGAAATAATGATAGTTCTTCATTTTAGTCCAACGACTCTTTCGGTCTTTACAATTTTAAGAGCTCAATACCTCATATTCTTGTAAATTCAGTTATTATCCAATCTTAGTAGGATATTTTTTGTACCATTTATTTTATTCATATATTCTGTTTATATAAATGTATAAATTTTTGATATCGTAAGTCGTAGCACATTAAAGTTCAAATATATTGAAAAACATTCTTATAACTCTCACCTCTTGATTTAAAAAGAACAGTTCTAAATAATAATTTCTAAAACTGAAGAAGAATTATCTTTTATGCTCCCATAATTCTCTTTCCCAAAGTGCATTTTCACAAAAATCCATTTTTAGTGGATTTCTACTCAATAAAATAAAAATGCTTACCAAATTTCAAATCTAATAATACAAAGGCGGAAATATTTCTTTTATCAATAAGCTCTGTAAACCCCTTTGAGAGTCGATTTTCGTAAGATCCGAGCTTAACGGATTTCAATTCAATAAAAAAAAACATACATTCTAAATTTCATTACTATAGATCTAGAATTACGAAAGCGGGATTTTTTTTATTAATGCACCCCAGTAACTCACCGCTCCTCACATAGGAGTCGATTTCCGTAAAATCCGTTCTTAGCGGATCTCTATTCAACAAAAGAAACATGATTACCAAATTTCAAGTCTAAAAATTCAAAAACATGGTTTTTTCTTTTTATATCTATAACGCCCCTTAAGCCTTCACAACGTCCTTTGGAGATCAATTTTCGCAAAACCCTTTTTGTAACGGATCTCTTCTCCGTGAAAAAGAACGTGCCTGCCAAATTTCAAGTCCGTAGGTCTAATAGTTCTGGAGATATCGTGATGAGTGAATAAGTCGCTTTACTTCTTTATATATAGAGATACATTCAAAGTAATTTTATTGTTTTATTAGCCTTTAGCTACCTGCTTCGCTAGGTATTTCATGATGTTGTATGACTATATATTGTTTTTTTTTCAAATATTGATATCTATGTCTCAATATTAAGCTTTAGACTGTGTTGAAAAACATTCGCTTAGCCCTAGCCTATTGTTTTAAAAAAAGACAGGACTTGACTTTCTAAAATGGAAGTATGTATATCTTTTAGGCCCCCGTAACTGCCCCTCCTTGTAAATGATTTCTGCAAAACCCATTTTTAATGTATCTCTTCTCAACAAAAGAAACATGCTTCCCAAATATCTAGTTTGTATGTCTAATAGTACAAAAATGGGAATTTTCCTCTCTAAAGCCTCCATAACCTCCGTTGGGAGTCAATTTCCTGAAAACTCGTTCCAAATCCTTATTCAAAAAACAAACATGCTTTCCAAATTTTGGGAAAGCATGCTTTTTTATATCTCTAACGCCTCTTTACGCCTTTTGGAAGTCAATTTCCCGCAAAATTTATTCTTAGTGGATCTCTACTCAACAAAAGAAATATGCATGACAAATATCAAGTCTAACAGTTCCAGAGAGTGAATGAGGGAGTGAGTTGTGTTTTCCTCCTATATAAGGGGTACCTCACTGTTTATTTACTTGTTTAAATTTTGGGTCCAAATGATTTTTTAAATTTTAATTTATATCCTTCATCTTTTTCAAGTAATATTATGCCTAAATTTTCTGCTGAAGTGGAAGGCTAGGATCCTATAAAGCAAGCCTTAGCACTACTTCCCTGCTTCTTTTATATACACATCAACAGCAAATTTGTAACATGTTCAAGCAATGCAACGTATTAATTATAACATACCGTTTTTGTGTATGTGTGGACTACTATAAAAATATTATTTTAAAAAAAATTGTTAAGAACTTTGTAAGCTAAAAATAAGGCAAAAACACAATTTAGTTCAGAATTTTGGCAAACGAGAGAAAAAAAAAAAATGGATCCAAAAAGCACCAAATTATCATTTTTCTGTATGGAGCTTCTATCAAATATAAAGACAATAATTTGCTAAGTTGGTGAAAAGTGGGTAAACAAAATCTCGTTGAAAAATCTAAATCAGTGCTTCTCAAACTTTCAATGTACGTGACCCACTATCTCATCATCATTTTCATCGCGGCCCCCTCCATACAATAACAATGTATTGAATTCAATAATACTATATTTTGACACTAAAGCTACAATACGACTTTAACCTCTTATGGGCCACCGACGTATATAAACGTCTCGCTCAGCCAAAGCGTTAATTGCTCTGGGCGTATATATACGTCTTTCCGAAGTACGATCTTTACTGTGAAATGCTATCCATAAAATTATTCCGAAGGCTTTGGAATGCAATAAGGATCTTGATAGTGTTGGCGAACGATTTATTTATTTCAAAGGATTTGCTTATTTATTCCTTTTCCTTATTTATTCCACCTCCAATACACCACATATGCTTGCCTGCGTGTTAAATGGTGGCATTGGGGGAGCGAATCGCGTCGTTTTTAATCGGCATTTAACGGCTTGATTATGAACCAGGGGCGGCTCTAGGGTCGGACAAACCGGACCCTTGCCCGGGGCGGCAAATTTTAAGGGCGGCATTTCGATCAAATTTGAAAAATATATTTTTTATTGTTACAAAAAATTTGATATATTTTCTGAAATGTTATTGGGTCTGAATTTGGTACTTCACTTAACGTATCTTAATTTTTTTTTACTTTTTACTCTGTATATTTAATGACAGTTTTCTTTTATGTTGAAACTTGAAGGGTTTGAGGCGGGAGTATATGTTAAAGCATAAAGTTTAATATGTGTTTACATATCTTTAACTAGTAACTTTCTCCCCATTTCGGAGTGAGGTCACAAGTGACATTCCTTTCACTCTTATGATGTCCGGTTCCAGCTATCCAAAAGGGGACAAGGGTAATAAGAGGTTTGGGTAGATACAGAGCCACAGGAGATGCTTCATTTTAGTCTTGAGTGTAGTTATTATAAATTAAAACAAACGCTTGTGGTCTCCACCATTAGTAGACTATTTTTCGAAGAAATTGAACTGCTTAAATTGACGATTCCTTATCTTCTATTTCATTCGTTTGAAATAATAACAAGTAATTGCATCCTTAATTTCGAATTATTTTGAATTTTTTAAGACTTAAAATAATATATTTATATATATATATAGAGAGAGAAGGGCGGCATTGGAGAGAGGGGCGGCATTTTCCATTTTTGTCCGGGGTGACAAAACTGCTAGAGCCGGTCCTGTATGAACCATACATATTATAGATAATTGTTAATTTTTGCATATAATTTTATATATGACAAGCCCATGGGGTCACTCGCAATTATTAAACTTGTCCTTAACTTAGTTTTGTTAAATTAATTATAAATTACATTGCACAATAATGATATATTTATAAGTGCATTATATCTGTGCAAATGTGTATTTTGTTTTTTATTATGTCGGAATGTGTTTCATTTATTTTCCTTCAGTAAATTAATTATTTTTTAAAAATCTTTTGTTTTCGACTTTTCAATAGGCTCACTCCTCCCTCATAGGATTATCACGATCCCCTAGGGGGCGCGCCCCACAGTTTGAGAAACACTGATCTAAATAAAAGCAGTTTTATCAAATAATCTTATACCCATTGTATTGATTGCATCATGCTTTCTATATATAAATGTATTATTACTCAATCTGAAAACATTTAAGTTTGAGTCAATGTTATCGCTTATTCTGCAGATTTGTCTGAATATAAATTCAATATCTACTTTTAAATCTGCATTTTACTGTATTCGTTTGATGATATCTTATCCTGATAATCTCTTAAGATTTTTAAATATTCTTTAGCGAATAAAGAAACATAATTTTGCTCTTAGAATAACAAGGAAAGAAAAAATTACGAAATTTTCCTGTTTGTTTATTAGATTACTTGGGAATCTTTCAAAAATAATATAGAAGATGATAATCAGTATAATCTTTTTTTCACCTAATTAGAAGAATAACTTTTCATAAGGGGAAAAACATATATATTTTGGTTTTATCTGATTTTAAACTGTTTCTTATCTTGTTTTTTTATATTTTTTTTACTTTTCAGAAATCTGACGTAAGATATATGCTTATAAAACAATAAAAAATGTATTGAACTCTTACAATCTATAATTCGAATCGTTAATAATTAGAATTCACTAACTTAAAAAAGGATTAATGCAATTTATATATAGGTAAATGTAACCATAATAAACAGTTTTGTATAAAAAAAATAAAATGGGGGGGGGGGGAAAAGGTGGCCCGTGGGGTCGCGGGGCTCCCTGTTCCACCCACTCGCTATCCTGCCACCATGGCGACGACTCGGGGGATGGGGGAGAAGACTACTTTCGTTCGCTTTTTTGACTGTTACGCAAAACTGGGCAAATTTCTCATTCACTCCCGAGGGCAAAAAAGTTTCACTTAAAAAAAGTAGACAAGCAGCACTTTAAAAAAAAAAAAAGAGGCAAGAAACTATTATAGTTCAGCATTTATTTTTTTTAACGTATCTCAAAAATATATTATATTCTGATACATCAGTACTACAAGCATTCTGGATCTCTACATGGGTGTAATATTAACTCTTCCACAAACTTTTCCAAGCATGGTTCTTCGTGTCCAAAAACCAATCAAAGACGGACGACTAGAAAGAAAAACAAAATGAAAGATCAGTGGACGAAACCATTTGCCATTTGGTACTGTTGCGCGTCCACGATGACACTAGTATACTGAGGCTGTACACCCCCTGGGTCTGTGGTACACGCGTAGTCGTTCGCGCCGTTGCTGGAAGATATGCAGTAGGATTTGTCCACAAAGTTATCGCATTTTGACAGTGCATACTTGATGCCTGAGTCCAGATGCGATTGCTGCTGTTGCTGCTGCCTTGCTACTTCAAAATAACACGAGTCGTTGTATGAATTGTCCGAAGGCGAGCAGCTGGCGTAGGTTCGTTGCTGAAACTGCTGCTGTTTCGTCAGTCTGGAGTTGATGAAGTCCGCCGGCCTTTGTAGATTTGTGGCTGTGATGACGGACTTGTAGTGATTGTTGCCGCTGCTGTTGCTGTTGCCGCCGCGAAGCACAGGTCCTAAGGCACTTGATGGCGGTTTGCTGTTGCTATGTTGGTGATGGAGAGGTGAAGAAGTGGACGAAGTGGATCTCGGCGAGTCTGTCCTTCCGTTTTGGAAACTGTCGAGATCCGACTCGGAGAGCATGGAGTCCGATGGACTACTGAAGGGGCCTCCGTTCACTGTGGGTGCACTGTATAGTATGTGATGGTTAACACTCATTTCGTGAGTTTGGGGTGCATTGGGCGGAACGTATCCGATGGCAGCTGAACATAGTTCTTGTTGAGGGGGCATGACGCAAGTCATCGGTTGCATCGGGTCTGTCTCAACGTCCGGTGACGAAGACATGACGGAGGCTTCACAGGGAGGAAATGAGGCGTAACTTTGCACGGAATATCTGCGGAAGATAATAATTAATTAATGAAGTGTAATAAGAATCAATCAATACTTTTTACAAATTTAGTTTTCTACAGAGAGCTAAGGCGTCCGCGAAGTTAGAATACGGACAGTTATTTGAAGGTCTTTTTCTATTTTCGGAAGGTTTGTTTTGAAATATTCAATAATACTTGAGAATAAATTGAATATGCAAAGCTCAAACCTTATACTACGAACCATAATAGATTACCTTATAATTTTAAAATAAAATAACTTTAAGAAATAAAATTACGGAATATTGGTAGTATTAGTCTAATTTAATAATTAAAAAAAGTAGAAAGCTAAGCTAAGAAAATTGTTATGTTACTTTGTAAATTAGAATAAAGATGAAAAAAAAAAAGGTTACGGATATTTTGTTGTTACAGAGTTGTGCGTATTATTACACAGGAGTAATAAAAAAAAAGGAAAATATTCGTTGAGAGAGAGAGAGGAGAAAAAAAGAGAACCGCAGATGAGGGAAATAAAGAAAAATGAGAGTGATAAAAGAGAGATGAGAGTGATAAGAGAGGGATAAGAGAGTGACGAGAGGAATATGGAAGTGACGAGAGGGATAAGAAAGGGACGAGAAAAAGACGAGAAAGCGATAAGAGAGAGAGACGAGAAAGTGTGATTAGAGAAAGAGACGAGAAAGTGATAAGAGAGAGATGAGAGAGTGATAAGAGATAGGTGAGAGGAAAGAAAAAGATAAGAGAGATAAGAAAGAGAGAGAGAGAGCAATTTCTGAAAATCGACTTTTTTTTTTACTTTGCCAAAAATATTTAAGGCTCGTTCAGTTTTTCTATATATTTCTCAGTATTCCTGTATAAGCGGAACTTCTTATAAAGATGATTGCGAATATTTAAAGTACTAGTAATCTAAAAATCTAGCATCATAAGACATTTATTCCTCAAGAATATAGAATAACACTTAATAGAAACACACATAAAATACTACGCATTGTATATTCTAATGTGAAATATAAAGTTGATGAGAGATTTGTGTTATATTTGCTCATACTTGCTCATTTGCTTAAAAGATTTTTTTTCGCACTTATAAATCAGTTAAATAATTCTCAAAAACTATGAAGCTCACCTTTCTTCCCTGTCGTATGCCGTTTCCACATGAGGCAAAGGTGACAACCTTTGGTGAGGATAATGAGGCAAAAAATTTCCTCCTGCTGGATCAAGTAAGCCCATAGCTACATGGGGTGAGTGGGGATATTGAGGAGGAGGAGGAGGATTTGGACCTCCGATTTCGGTGTACGGAGAGTGGGTAACGGATGAGAAAGCGGCGTGGTGCAGAGGGAAGGAATTCATTTCAAACAGACAGGGATCCACAACGTCACCTGAGAAAATGAAAAAAAAAATTATATACTTATTCACGGTAGAAGTATCACAAAGATGCAAATATATTAAATAGTTTATTACTCTTGAAATTAAAATCTAGATTTTGACAAGTTTAGAGTTCAAAATTAAACTTCAGAGTGGGAGAAGAGCAAGCAAGGCCGTTCTGTGGAAAAGGCCTTTTTTTTTTCGTGTGAATTTTCTTAGTTATAATAAAAGCTTCGAGAAACACAGTAGTATTTTACTGTGTGTGATAAACACATTGCAATTTAATAACATTGCCTATATTGTGAGGTACATGATGATAAATGATTAATATTTCTTATTTACACTTTACAAATAATGAGATCAGTCAAACAGATTATTTAATAAAAAACAAGTAATATATAAAAAAAAAATTTAAGTCAATTCCTACTTAGATCAACAAAGAAAATTTTTATTTTAGCTACTTTTTATTAAATAGTTACAATTAATATAAATATGTATATACATAGGACAGAATCACAACATTAAGTGGTAATTCATTTTTATTAATTATCATTAAAGTATCGTATTGTCATCCAAAACAATCGTGTATATAAAATTTCAGTTCAACTGAATGCTTTAAAACGTGAGAAAAAATATTTTTCAAGTTTTGACACAAGTCGCCAAAATGTTCGCTATGTCGCCAAAAATGATGCCAACGAGGCTGTATTTGTAATTCCTTAAATAATTAATTTTAATCAATTAATTTTTATTAATTATGATTAAATTATTGTATTGTCATCCAAAATAATCATGTATATAAAATTTCAGATCAATTGATTACTTTAAAATGTATTTTATTGATTGAAAATTCCACCGAGATAAATAAAAATAAATAAATATATAGAGAGTGTGAGCTAATAGTAGGAACTGAAAAAGGGTTGCTTTTTAAGTTTTATAAATTACTAACAGTGGTTAAATTTATTATTATTAAAGAATAACTTGCGTGATGAAATTTCGATAAAAAGAATATGAAACATCTTTAAATTAAAAAAAAATAAAATAAATAATCAATGGACGAAATTCATGTTGGTCACATGATAACGGCAATCACGTGTTTAACATAATTAAAAATTGACACACTAATTATTCAACTTGTAAAGTTTAGATAACATTTAAAATTTGATGATTGGGTAAAGAGTTCACGTATTAAAATTCTTCAAACAGCTTCCGTAATTTTTTTAAAAAAACATTACACTATACGAATGCTTTTAAATTAAGTGCATTTTGTTCAACTATGTGCATTATTATATCGTTGACAAATATTTACTTTTTAAAAGAAAGTTTCTGCAGAAAGAAAAAGTTGGCAACAGTGAAGCCCATGAACTAATTGGCTGAAAACGCGTGGTTACATTTATGATATAATTATGACGTCGAATTAATTTATTAACTGATTGGCTGAAAACATGTGACTATGACGTCAAATGAATTTAGTCCATTAGTAGATTTTGCAACCGTCGAAAAGTATTGAAGCAGGCTAGCCTTGGAAACAAAGTTTTGAAGGTCTCAAATAATCTCTCTCTCCTAGGATATACGAACAAAAATAAAATTTTAGTAGAATGTCTTTCCCTTGTTTTTATTTTAACAGTGATCTTGTATTCCATTTATTGCTTAGATTTCAGTGTCTTGAAATGAAATATTTAAAATACTGAGAAAGGAGAGAGAAAAAAAAAAACTGTATAAAATAATGTTCTATATTTATGTACCATAAATCTAATGATAATAACGTTTTACATTTCTATACTTTAAATCTACATTTAACTGATACTTTCAAACTCATTGTTTCTGTTCAGTACTATTTAAGACCAGGGTGGGCATTACGTCGATCGCGATCGACCGGTGGACCGTCAAGACATTATGGGGTGACCGCCTGAAGATTTTAGCAGTTAGTAATTATATAAGGAAATATTCAAGATTGGTTGAAGTGTATGTAGACTAAGTCTTCTACTGACTATAACAACAAAAACTAACTTTAGATAAAAATGTTTCATTTTTTATGTATTTTGAACTGTTTGAGATAATAAATGCATCATTTGATATTATTATATTTGAGACCATTATTATTATGTTTCTGTATCTTGCGTTTTGCTTTAAACGTGGTTTTAAGTGTTAGTTTTTTATTTTAGTTCTGTAGGTAAGTATATATTCCTTATTTATTATATAAAGGTATCCGACTACGTTCGGAACTGTGATTTTGCAAAAGCGTATAAATGGATAATATTTATGATATTTAGTGTCACTTAGATTAGAAAATGAATATAAAATTGTTTTAAGAATAGTATTTACAATAAAAAATTATTTAAGTACAATATTTTGACAAAAAATGAACAGAGAATGACCCATTTTCAAAATATTCTCCTTTTGTGAAAAATGCTTCTATTATAATAGTATTTTGCCTGTATATAGCTCAAACCTCTGTAGAGAGGCTCAACTAGGATTTTTCAAATATATAACTTAGAAGTGGGTTTATCCATGTTTTACGACAACAGTGGGGAGGAATTTTAAGAAAAAAAAACGCCGATATATATTTCAAATAGTTGTAACTCTGAAAATAATCTGAATTTTTCAAAAATCATAGTTGAACCTCTGTACAGAGGTCTGAGCTATATAAAGGCAAAATATTATTATAATAGAAGCATTTTTCACAAAAGGAGAACATTTTGAAAAAAGATTATTCTAAGTTAAGTTTTTGCCAAAATATTGTATTTAAATAATTTTTTTGTTAAAATGTCCTTAAAACAATTTTATACATGTATTCTAATCTAAGTGACACTAAATATCGTGAAAATTATCCATTTATGTGCCTTTTTAAAATCCCGGTTCTGAACGTAGTCGGATACCTTAAGTTATAATGAATACTGTAGACCTTTTCCTATTTCACCACACCAATGACACTGGGCATTGGCTCACACAAGAATTTTTCAAGGGGGGGCGAAGGTCGGTTCTCGTATCATACCGCAATATGCAGAACATATATTTTTGATTTTGTAGATATTAGCGAACAAAAAAACAGTAAAAAAAAATTAGTAAATAAATAATTGACATTATAATTAATAAAAAAATTATTTTTCAAATACTTAAGTTTTACGTACTATATACACAGGATTATAATCAATTAGAAAAATTCAAGGGCTATGGGGAAGGATTCGGACCCGGGGACTCCCCCCCCCCACCTCGTGTGCCCACCAACACTGGGTGGACCACAACACTGGGTGGACCACAACACCTTCAAAAAAATTAGAAGTTGCCCGCGTACCCTGGAAAAGTCTGCCCACATATGATCTGAGGAGGAAACTGTGGAGTTCAACCACCTTTCATGACTTTTTGAGAATAAAGGAAAGTCAGGAAAATATTTCCACTTTCGAAATCATACAACAGTTAAAAAAATTACAAAAGTAACCTTTATTGACGACTGTACATGCAGATGTGTAGAAAATTGAAAATAGTTTTATATTCATTACATTTACCTTAATTAGAGAGAGAGAGAGATATCTTAAATCCTTAAGGTAATTAAAGCTTTCAACGAGAAAAAAAATCCAATACCTCAAAAATGTTTATTTTCTTCGTATTTAATGCCTAGCATCTAGCCAATGGTATTATATTTTAAAAGCTATAAACAATTTAAATCTCTGTGCAAAATATCTACTTTCATTTTCTTTAGTATATATGCAGTCGGATCTCTATTTAACGAAGTCGCTAAATCTCGAAAAAAGTTCTTTATATGGAAAATTCGTTATATCGAGGTTCGCATTTCAATATACTTTATAAACCACATAAAACAAATTTTAAATTCATAAACACTATGTATTGAAAAAAAGTAATTATTCCCACCTTTTTGTAAATTAATATCTTATTTATTTTATATATATCTTACCCATCAGAAAAAGAAACAGAAAAACTGCGAGGAAAACAAGAAAAAAGAAAGTTGAGGAACACACTGTATTTTTAGCATTAAGAAATTAATTTTATATTAAAATTAACGAATTTTAAGAATATTTTCTAATTCCTACGCAAGTAATTTTAAATATACATTATTTTATAACTAGAAATTTTAAACATACATTACCACAGGCGTCCTTAAATTTAATTACTCATAAAATCTGTTAATTTTGTTTGAGTGTTTTGTTTGAAAAAATGCTTTGATACAGTCGAAGATGTTTCTAGTGAACTGGGAAATGGAGGTTAAAGTTTGCAAAGACCAGAATTATATTGCTTTCGGCGAGTTAGGCACCTAATGAAACCAGTTCAAGATTTATGACCGCCATAAAACGTGTTAAAAGAGACAATAACTTGAAATGTTCAGAAATACTTTCAAAATAGGAAGAAAAAAAATTGAATCACAAGGACAAATTTTCGTTTTATAGAAAATGCACTTCGCTATCGGGAGGTTATTTTACGAAGAAAATCGTGAAATTTTCTTGGTTCCAGGAAAAAGTTCGCTATATAGAAAAATTCGCATTATAGAGGTTCTTAATAGGGAGGTTCGACTGTATTTTAATTCCGCAGTTATTAAGGTAATATTTTTCTGTTGTTCAGTTAATATTTTTATTTTTTTTATATTAATAATTTTATATTTATTTTATATATATAAAGGATCATTTACAGTTTTCTAACTTAATTGCATTGGGTCTAAAAATTTATGTAATAAAAATTACTTGACTAGAGGAGCTGCAGTCAGTCACAAAGGATAGAATTTTATCACTTTATTGTTGCTAAAAATTACTTCCATAACTCAATCATTTCTTTGTTTGAATGAACTTACTCTGTATAAGAATATATATATATATATATATATATATATATATATATAT
>BMAV01014626.1:581410-595451 GCA_019973955.1 Trichonephila inaurata madagascariensis | reverse complement strand
AAATATGTGGCCACATGAAGTTGAATTTAGGTGAATCGTAAATCTTTATAATTTCAGAAATACTTACTTCTGAGACAACCTAAGTTCGCGTCATCGTATAGGTAAGGAGATTTTCTACTTTTGGATTTCTGGTGTCTGCTTCTAGAAGGAGTAATGGTTGTAGTGCCATTGGTGGTACTGCCTTGAGTCGTTGAAATCGAAGATGAGTACAAAGGCTCCGGCTTTCGAACTTGTTCTATCTCTAGCTGAAAATTTTCAGCTTCTTTTTTGCTAGAAAGAAGAATTTTTACTTTCAGAATCGTAAGAATTTCAGAAGAATTGAAACATAAAAATGCATTGGTAATTGCTTAAAATATGATACGAAAGTATGGAATATAATTTTGCCATGTTTATAAAATTCCAATGCACACAATTCCAAATTCCGAGTTTATTAATTTTTTTAAAAAAAAAATGCAGCTTTTGTCTGTAAATTTTTGTTTAAATACGATATCCATAAACGATTTTAATTTTTTTGCCCTGTGCTATTTTCCCCCCTTAGAATTTATATTATATTTTTGAGTGTTGAAGCTTAACAATGAAAAATATTGACGAAATTGTTACTGTTGTCTATTTTATGTTGTCTGTAAGTCTATTTTATATACTTACCTAAGCATTAAAATTAAAAGATTTAATATTTTTCTCAATCAAAAACCCAGTAAAAAAATATTGAGTTGTTTTTGTCTTTTACTATTCTTAAATGCTTTTTAATTTCCTTTGGAATTTGTAACCATTGGCAATATACGATTTATATAAGCATTGCAAAGATATTTTAGAAATATTTCTATATTTCTTATTAAGACGTTCTTCACGATGTTCCATTCTTCGAGTTTTTTAAACATAGTTATGTTTGAGGAAAGCTTGTATTATATTTCAATTAAACTCGAAAGCAAAATATTTTCTTTGTTTCTTTTTTCCTATTCTAAAAAAAATAGAGTAATAAGAAAACATTTCGTAGAGCAAATTTTAACATAATATATTGTTAAGAAGTCTCAGTTTTTTCCAGAAAGTTAAAATAGTATTTTAATAATAGTTTATCATTTTTTTTTTTTTTTTTTTGCAATTTCTACTTTGAATCGAGCGATATTCTTTCTTTTAAACGAATTTCTTTAATGCGAAAATAACTCTTTTTTAATATATAAATAAATCAAAATTTAAATTTTTTAAGATTCGGTAATTAAAAAGAGGAGAGTTATTTATTTCTTGTTACAGGTATGTTTTGAAGAAAGAATTATTTTTCGAATTTACATTCTAAATGATCGAACTCCTCGACATGAATCCTATAAATTATATTACCAATTCAATGAATACCAAAGGTTCTTGTTTTTTTCATAGATAGATTTTAATGAAATGTGTAATGAAGTATAATACGGAACATTCTGTGTATGAATTGTTCATAATTTTTAACGAATTTTTTTTAAATCAGAAACTAAATTTATACAAAAGATTTTGATTGGTGCTATCTGTAAAATATATATTAAGAATTTCCAAAGAAAAATATATTTATTTTTATTAAGATTTTTTGAGGAAAAGTTAATTAGCCTGGAAGGTAACCAATTTCTCTAATACCATGAAGTAATTCTTCGTATACATATTCGTATCAAATAAAAAAAAATGTTTAAATAAGTTTATCTTTTAGTTAAACTTTAATTTAGTGATATCAATTCTTATCAAGTGCAAATGGTTCCTTTTCACTAAAAAAACTAAATTAATGTCCTCAGTTGAAGAATTAACATGTTATAGTATTGTTTTTTTAATGCAAAAAATATAGAGTATTAAATTTTGTTAACATCCATAGTACAGGGTGAGCATAAATGATAGAGCCGATTTTAAAAGACCATATTATCGAAGCTACTGCACATATTACAATAAGGGATTCATGATTGTAAAGAGAAATATACCAAGTTTTCATTCTGATACTAATGTTCGATGTGTGACCCTCTTGTTACACGGCGTAATCTGTAATCCAGTTGGTTCTATACAATTTGTAATATCAGTCTATCAATGGTTCGTAATGCTGCACAAATGTTTGCTTGTCTTCCTCTGTTATTTGTAGCGTCAGTTGTAAATGATACGGCTTGAAATTTAATTTTTCATAAAATCTCCCGTATTGTTTTCTGGAACATTCCAAATTCACAGACGGCAACTCTCGCAGACTTTCGTGGATTTCGAACAAAACTCGGCCTCACCCTTTCCACTGCTTCTTTCGGAATGCTTGGCAGGCAGCTGTTTTCCTTTTTATACAAGCAAAACTGATTTCGTAAATTGATGATACGCTCGCAGAATGCTCTTGTTCGTCGGTGCTTCTTTTCCGTAGGGATTTCTAAATGCACGTTGCACGAAATAACTGAAAAAAACCTGTGCATAATCTAATACATAAAATCTCTTCTCTGTCATCGTCGCCATGTTTGGATTTCAATAACAGCGATTATGAATGTGCTATTAATCATTAATGGTAAAAAAATTGGTATATTTTTCTTAACATTCATGTTTTCCTCAATGTAATACATGCAGTAGTTTCGAAAATGTAATTTTTTAAACTCGAGTCTATTATTTGTGCTCACCCTATATTAAATCAAATACAACCATGAAATAATTGTTAAAAATGCGAAATATAATAGAGAATGGAACATTTTTAACTTAACCATAATTTTAGCCCAAATAGTTTTGAATTATAATAATTTCCATGAAAAATTGGTTCAATATAATATGTCGAGTTCGGAGAGTAATAAAAGTAAAGATTCTTTAAAAAATTGATTTCATATTGATATACATTTATCCAAACTAGTTAGCAAAAGCCTCTATTCGGTATTCATTTATATTTCACAAGCTAGCTTTCAGCATATATCTTCACCCAGAAAAATAAATTAGAACTTTCTACAAAGTACTTTTATAATAACACTTCTACACATGTACTAAGGTTCAAGGTTTCATTGTGCAAGGTCCTCGATTTAATTACGATCAATTCGTTACCCTGTGTTTAAACTTCCTGTTTACGGTGTAAGAAAGATGTGGAAATGGCTTTCAAAGAAAAAATACTTACAAAATGGCGCACGCTTCAATAAGGCGCTGAAATTGTCTTACTTACCTGAGCACGTAGTTGACACTAACAATGCAGTGTGGCCGCGAAGATCTGGTATTGTGGACGACTGTGGCGTAACTTTGCATCCATATCCATCCTCCATCTTTGGTCAGGAATCGGTAGTATTTGGTCGTCACTTGACCTTTGTGCAGCACTTGAAGAAAGTAAGAATCTGAGTTAGTTATGGACGTTTTTTTCGATGAAACGAGAAATTCATTTATCAAAATAAGTTATTGTTGCATGTCTTTTTCAGTTCGAGTATATCTAATTTTATTTCAATTGAATCCAATTAATTGACGAAATCTTAAGAGAATCGAGATGAGTTATTTAGAGAATAATGTAGAATATTTTTTTGATTTCAAATAAATATACTTCATTGCATATCTTAGAATGTTATAATCGTAATTTTTGGAAGTGATTCATTTTTCAACATGTTTCTTGATATTTTTCTCTTTCATTTATGAAAAATGTATAAAATTTGTATATGAAATATTTTAAATTCGGAAATATATATGATGAGAAAACAAAAGTACTAAACACATGATGCAAATTAAATGTAGTACTTCGTTAGTGTTATTGTCTCGAATATGAGAAAATACTCAGCGGGCTAAATTCATGACGGTCACATAATAAATACACTCACTGCTTCTCTATTGAATTCAAAAGTGACGCTTGATCTTTCCTTGTTGTTCCAATTGTTAAATTTAGATTAAATTTCAAATTTTATAGCTGATTAAAAAAGTTCAAGCATTAAATTTCTTCAAAAAATTTTCAAAATTAAAAAAAAATTTATAAAATATGCTAATTTTTAAACCAAATACAGTTTGTTTATATGTGTGCGTTATTCTTGTTAACAAATACATAGCTTTTAAAAGAAAATTTCCACAAAAAGTAAAAGTTGGCAACAGTAAAGAGCATGAATCGATTGGCTGGAAACACGTGATTGTATTTATCACTTGACTATGAAATCATATGAATGTATGAACTAACAGGCTAAGTTCATGTGACGTCATAGTCCCATGATAACAACAATCACGTGTTCCCAGTTAATCAGTTTATGTGTTTCACTGTTGCCAACGTTAGCTTTATGCGAAAACTTTCTTTTAAAAAGTACATATTTGTCCATAGTAAAAACGTGCAACGGTGAACAAATCGCACTTGATTTAAAAATATATGAGAAGTATATATATATATATTCAAATTCAAGTCTAATGCCAGTTTGTTTTGAATTCAATGAAAAACACGGGATTGTATTTATCTTGTGACAGTTATGAATTTAGTCCATTGGCTGGAAACACGTGGTTATAGTTATCATTTGACTATGACGTCACAGGAATTTAACCCATTCAAAATAATATTTTTTTGCTTGGTGTATAATTTTATTTATATTAACACAGATTTTTTTACACAGAAATGTAGAAAAAAATGCAGGACGTGTCAGGAGATGTAGACCATTATAACTGGAAAGTTAAAGACAAATAATAAATTATAGTTTAAAAAAACTAAAAAAACACGCTTTTATAGTTATTCGAACTAAGTTTTAGCTGAATTTTTTAGTCACCAAATCTGTGGAATTAGTAGCCAAATCCGGAAATAGGATATGGAATTAGTCGCCAGATGTGGGATGGGATATGAAAATGGGAAATCGTTAATCCTGATGTTCCTGTTTAGGACAATGGAACAAAATTATTAAATTATTGTATTGTCATCGGTCTTTGACAAGTGTGCAAAATTTCGAATTAATTTGACCTCCTAAAATGGGTAAAAATTGAATTCAAAGATTCCATTACATACAAGGGAAACTTATAAAAACGTGTTAAACAAGAGCTTAAAAAGGAATCGAGGAAAATAACTAAATAATTAACACAACCAGCTTTTTAAAATAAAAAAGATTTTTGTACTGGAACAATGGCTAGAGTTACTATTATTTGATGATAGACATAAAATTAGAAAAGCTATTTTTCAATACTTTTAAATTAATAAACTTGACTGCACACGATAAAATCTCTCAATAATATAATTAATGCCACTAAATGAATCTGTTAATTATTTCATTATTTCAACATAAAAGCATCTCAACAAAATAAAAATAAATTACCTATGATAACATAAGAAAAAAAAATAAAAAGAGATCAACTCAGATAATAAATAAGATAAATTTTTCCACTCATACTTATGATGAAACTTAATTCATTTCATATTATTCCAGTTCTTTTTTGCTTAAATTGCATCTACGTGATCTAAATATAAATGTGTCTCTTTTTAAGTCGCGTTGATGTAACATGTTCTGATTAAACAGCTCAATTTACTTTTACTGATAATGGGCTAAATACATGATGGCCACATGATAAATTCAATTGCGTGTTCTCCATTGAATTCAAAACTGACATTAGAGCTGTACTTGTTGTTTTACTTATAAAATTTAGAAAAAATTTCGAATTTGACAACTAGACAAAGATGTTCAAGTATTAAGATTCTTCAAAAAGTTTTTCATAATTAAAAAAATTCATATATTACACGAGTACTTTCAAATCAAGTGCATTTTGTTTAACTATGGACGTTATTATTGCTGTTAAATATATATATAAGTGTGTGTGTGTGTGTACTTTTTAAAGGGAGATTTCTTTAAAAAGCAAAAGATGGCAACAGTGAAGCGCATGAACTGATTAAGTGGAAAGACGTGATTGCATTTATCACGGGACATTGAAGTCACATGAATTTATGAACTGATTGGTTGGAAATATTTGATTGCAGTTATGCTATGACTTTGATGTTACATGAATTTAGCTCATTGCATCACAAATATTGCTGTTGCATGGAAATTATAATAAGGTTGAAGAATAAGTATCATTTTCTGAGACGGTTTGGTTTCGTTTGTTTCTATTGAAGAACGTTTATGGAATATATTTTTATAAATTCATGCTTGAGAATATATTAAAAAGGGTAATTTCATGAGATACAGTTACTTTATTATTAGCAACATTTGAGCAAACATGCATAGGTTTTTATTATAATTTGCAGAACAGTTGTTGATTTGTTCAACTCGTTGAATGTGGCGCTCCCATCTGAGAGTTTTCAATTATGTCAGTCACGGAAATCGAGCGATGGCGAGTATATTCGTCAATCACTGAGTAAGTGTCGTTATTAAAATACTGGATGAAAAAATGGGTTATCTTATAAAATTGCCAATTTTATTTCTAATACTTTTTAATTGGTTAACATAAACATATATTACATACATATTGCTCAAAAAACACTAGAAAAATTATATACATATAAAGGCAAGAATTTAAACAAAAATCGGTAAAAATTAACTTTCCGACTTTTGACTTTGATCCTTTAAGGCTAACATCTAAAAAAACATCATCATCACACATAAATTCGTTATGGGAACTTAATGCTGTTTCATCCGGTGCATTCGGGAACGCATGAGCTCATCTTAAATTTTCCATACTTTTGATTTATTTGTTTTACTCCGCCCTGGTCTCAAAATATTTTAAACATCTTGAAATTTGAGGATATTGTTACGAATTTTGTGTCAATAGTGTAAATAGTCTGTATTTGGATGTGTAATGCATTTATATTACTCTATGTTATATTTATTTTATGCTAAAATTGTAATATTCATAAGCAATGCCGTTTCTTACACTATAGTGGGGATTCAATGAGAACTTGGTGAAATCTTGGCGATAGAGCCAGGTTGACCACCAATTTTGGCGAATTTGGCGTAATTTGTAACCATGTTGGCTAGTTTGGGACCCTCTGGATTCTTCTAATTCTGGATTCTTCTGGATCTCTCCACTAATTTCATGCACTATGGCGCGTGCGGATTTTTCTGGAAGTTTCCACTGGATCTATAAATAGAGCAGTGCCAGCCGCAACCAAACAGTCTTGATTCAACCAGCGATTAGTGAGCATCGTTTTGATTACCGATTAGCTCGGCTGTGCTTGTGAATAATCTTTTACATACATGCATTTTACACACGGATAATTGTGTTTGATTGCTGTTGAAAGTGTGAAGACCTTCGGAGATTTACTCTGTGAATATTGCTGCGGAATCATGTACTTAAAGAATTGGATTTCCGATAATAAATTCGCATCGCTTTTAAAGAACTGTTATTTTTTCTTTGTGAGTGTTTTGCATAAAATCCTCGGACCGGGATCTTCGTAACAATATGTTTCGTTTATCTGAAAAATTACAATTTAAATAGCCAATGGTCACTATACTTTTTATGTTTGACGAGTATACACGCCATGACAAAAAATCCTGCAACTTCTCCATGACGCGTGTATACTCGTCAATCTCATTTAACTGGTTAACAAGGTATGGGGAAAATCTCCATTAGTTGCAGATAACAATAGTGTCCTTATGATTTTTTTTAAACACATAAAAATTTCACATCATGATACATTAAACTAATTATTTCCATTGTTCTACATTCAATACTTACAAGTGTCGTGGGAATATCTCATCTGGACGCAATCTGCTCCATGTATATAATGGTACAATGTCTTTTCAATTAAATCTTGCGGCTGATAGCCGGTTAGGTTCGCCACTCTAAAAAATAAAAACACGAGAAAAATACTCTTCCATTAGGTATAAATAACTAATTCATTCTTTTTCTTAATTTTGTTTGTAATTTATTAATAATTTGTATCTCCTCTTAACTGGTTATTGAAGACTTGGTAACTTATAGCATAAAAAAATTATTTTAATCTTTTCCCAATTTCGATTTGGGATATAGTTTTAAATATGAATTACACACATTGTCATTTTTTTTTTAAAAAAATAATGATTACTTTAACAATTTTTTTTCCACCTAATCATCCGCCACCTTTTAAAAAGTGCCATTAAATGATAAAGCGGAAGTCTCGATGTATTTTATATTTTTGAGAGGAGTTTAAAATAGAAGTAGATGAACCTTGGTACTCAAAAATAACATGTTAAGTAAAATTTAATTCAAATATTTCATAAGAAAATAGAACAATAATAATTTCGATATTTCTTAATTCTGTAAAATGTTTTTATAGCATTTTATAGTATTTCAAAAAAAGTACTAGAAATTTTACATTGGGACTTGTTACAATAATTTTAACAGTAATTGTAAATCATAATAGCTTTTCATAAGATATAAACCAAAATAAAAATAAATACCAAATGTTTGCTATATCGCAACAAAAATTGCGTTTATTTTTTACGAATTAGGAATTAAATTAAGTTTTATCTTATTTTTCACACAGTACAGTTTTTATATACGAGTCATGATGCCACTGAAGACCCGTCGTAAAGAGGAGGCCGATGCACGTTAAATCTGTCGAGGCTCAATGTCCTTTCATTGGTGCGGTAGTAAGAAGAGGGGGTGTGCCAGGTCAGGTGTTGTCCTCGTCACTGGACCGAGGTTCAAAATTGTGAGGTCTGTTGCCAATAACCCTGGTGTTGCTTTATAGTTTGACGGTGATACAACTCTCACTAACTTATAGAGGAGTGTATAAGAGAGTGCCAATGTTTTCCCCAAAAAGTACTTAAGGCTATCTTCGGCTAATATTAAAGAATAGGAGCCAAATTCGGAATATTTTTTCAGATATAAAAGTACTCGAACATTAATATTATATTCTGGCTTCAGTATCCTGTAGAGAATCGCTTATTTTATCATACTACTCATTTTTATCCGAGTTGATACATTTATAAAATGTGTTTTACATTTTTTTTTCCCAATACCGTAATGTTAAATGAGCTATTCCTTCACATGTTAAAAGGAAAAAACTAATTATTTATGAAATATTTTAAAATTTTAAAAACACTGTATTATAAACAAATGCATGAGTTACAATGTCACAAATTTTAATAAAAATTGAAGCATTCTTTCTGTCCGAAAATGTGCTCCGTGTTAAGTTCATGCTCTTGTGTATATGGCGAAAACAGCCTTAATGAGCAATTAACATTTGAACCAAATTGTTGAACTCCATAATCTTGGAAAATTTTTTCATTTTCCTTAAAAGTTGTAAAATGATTAATTTAAAAAACTAGTAAGATATTTAATTTTGAATGAAAAAGTTATGGGAACTAATTATTTTTTAAAAACGACAAAATTTATTTAATTATTCACAAATATTGCTCTCAAATTAGAATTTTAAATAATGGGGAAAATATCTTTCCCTTTCCTGTGTCTCCAATTTCTCTTTTTCCCTTTTCTGTGTCTTTCCTGTTTCCCTCTCCTGTGTGCGCAAATAAAGAACATATTGGGAAAAAATTAATTATAATTTAATTACAAATTTTTTTTTCTTAGCCTTCGGAATGTAATGACAGACGAATATTTCAGAAGTGAAAAGACAAAGCGATCCATCGGTTTATAGCAGCAACGAATTGTACAATTGTTTAGCCTCGACACGTGTATGCATTTTGTAGGATAATGTTTGAATTCTTATAGTCAAATGACAATACCACAGCGTAATTATCAGTCTATATATAAACAAGGTCTTCCGAAGAAAATAAATTTCATAATGAAGGAAAAATGTCATTGACATACATATCGATGTGCTGTAACATCACGCAAGAAAACTTTCATCTTTGTGTAGTTGGTAATATGAATAGACACATACAATATAGGTAAACAAATATTTCAGTACAAAAGAGAATTTCTTGTTTACAGTTTATTATAACTTTTATTTTCTTGATTTATTATCTTGTTTACCGGGAAGAAATGCAAATATTTGTCTTAAGGTATCCGACTACTTTCGGAAACATGATTTTAAAAAGCACATAAATGTTTAATTTTCATGATATTTAGTGTCACTTAGATTAGAATACATGTATAAAATTATTTTATAAGGCCATTATGACAAAAAAATTATTTAAATACAATATTTTGGCAAAAAATTAATTTAGAATAACCTTTTTTCCAAATGTTCTCCTTTTGTAAAAAATGCTTCTATTGTATTAATATTTTGCCTGTATATAGCTCAGATCTTTGTACAGAGGCTGAACTATGATTTTTGAAAAATTCACATTATTTTCAGAGTTACAACCATTTGAAATAATTATCGGCGTATTTTCTTAAAATTTCTCCCTTCTGTTTTCGTAAAACATGGATAAACCAACTTCCAAGTTATGCATTTCGAAAATTCTAGTTGAGCCTCTGTACAGAGGTCTGTGCTGAATACAGGCAAAATATTATTATAATAGAAGCATTTTTCACAAAAGGAGAATATTTTGAAAATGTGTCATGTTCATTTTTTGTCAAAATATTGTACTTAAATAATTTTTTATTGTAATATTATTCTTAACCCAATTTTATATACATTGTATAATATAAGTGACGCTAAATATCATAAATATTATCCATTTACACACTTTTGCAAAATCACGGTTCCGAACGTAGTCGGATACCTTAAGTCACTTATATTTATATATTGGTTTTACCTCTCGCTCTAGAAATCTTGGTAATTAATTCGATTTGCGTTTTATATTTGCAAACTTGTTTCATTCAAAAATATTATTCGATTATTAATAGAAACCGTTATGTGATTGCTATAGCTGTAGTTTTATCGAGAAATAAAGCTGGGATGTTAGATAATAAATGGAGTTTATGTCAAATAGCTTAAAGCGTTCTCTATGTTAGAAGAAATTAAATATTTTAATAAAAATTGTAATATGAAATTATTTCCTTCTGACAATGGAATAATATTTGGCTATCGTAATGAAAAACCATACAGTTTCATGTTTTTTCCTTTCCATCGCCCAGACATTTTACGGTTTCATGAAATATAATTTTTATTACAACCTATATTAAAAGGAAATAGAAGTGTTTAATACACAACAAATGAGGTGAAAATCTGTACCTGTCGTTTTTTTTTATACCATATCATTATCTCTGGATTAACTCCCCATAAACATTTCCAGTATTAAAAACATAACAAATGTGCTGACAATTTTTATTTTCAATAAAAACGTGCGATTAAGGAAGTACAATCATTGTTGAAAGTTAAAACAGGTAATAAAACAAACATAAATAAGCTAAGTGTTTTATGTCTGGTAATCACTTTAAGTGGAAGACAGAAAAATAATAAAAGAAAAGTACTTAAAAAAAAGAAGAAAGGTTACTGATCTTTCCAGACAATCACAGTAAAAATCAATAAAATAGGAATCACGCAATCTTCGTTCCTCTCATGTGATGTACAGTACAGTTCAAAAGAATTNTAATTTTTGCACAAAATTTCGTTCCAGGCTTAATGACAGTACAATTGCTGCATCATGTTTTTCAAGATTACAATTCAAAAATGTATAATAGTACCACACAGACTGAGTAGTGATATTCACACGTCTTTATGATTTAAAATAAATAAGATACTCATTTACTTTTTTATGTGGTTCTTTATATACTGTTATAATTTGTAAGTTACAGATTATTTTCTTGAAAAATTTACACTCTCTAGAGTAAAATTGGCAAATAAAACAGAGAAACACCTATGTTTTCTTTCTTTTTCTAATATTTCTTCTACCGGTATTAAAATTGGTGTCCCTGTACTAAGATCTAAAAAATACCGAATACCGGTGTTGATATTTTGGTCCGATATTGCAATATCTGACATATTCTAATTTTAAATAATGCGGAAATTCTGGCGATTTGGTAGATTTTCAACTGATTTTCTGTTTTCATTTTTAATGCAATTGCGAACGATGTCGAAAAGTTTTGTTTTCAATGTCCACTACTCCAAAATTTTAATTTGAAAAAGGAATAATTTGCGATATTTTTGAAGAATTTTTACTTAAAAACGTTAAAACTTGCAGATGGTGGTACGTTGCTGGAGCTAGCAATATTTGGCGATTCCTTGCCTTTGTCCGGCGAACCGAACACTAGCAAAATATTTATTATTAATTTTTTAAATCCTGAAAAGTTTAATACTTCCAAGAATTGTATATGCGATGTAAATCATATGCATCTCTTAAAATAACAGTGAAGAGTTGATTTTATAACTTCTCGAGATATATAGATTTTTCTTAGACATTAAAGCTACCAGCAATGTACATCTCATATGAATGGAATCTCTACTTTAAGAGCACTTGGTACCCCAAAAATGACCTACCTATTTTTTTTTTAACTTTTTATTTTTTTAATCTTATTCTTTCCCTTATTACCTTTCAATTGATATATCATTTATGCAAGTCGGAAAGTTAAAAGTAGGATAAAACTTCATTTGAAAACAAATTCAGCAATTCGGCCACTCCCCTTTTTTAGAAAAAAAAAGCTAAAAAAAAAATAATTAAAAAAATCTATTTTAAAATGATAAAAAAATCTATTTTATAAAGAGAAATAATAACTATAAAAATGAATGTGTAATATATAAAGCAGAATATTTCTGAAGCAATACAATAGCGTAATTGTTCTTTGTGAAATGTGTGCATATAAAATTTTTCGATTAAGGCATTTTATATTACACTGCTGGCCACCGTAAATGCAACACCAAGAAAGACAAGAGAAAGCACAACGAAATTTATTTTGTAGATAACATGTTGACCAAGTATTAAATGATTAAATGTATAGATTTCTGTGAAGTGTGGTTCCTGCCAGAATCAGTAGCCAGAGTAGCCGCCATTGTTGGAGATCACCGCTGCTACACGCCGCGGCATTGATTCAAAGAGACTTTGGATGTGTTCTTGGGGTACAGCAGACCAAGCAGTTTCCACACGTTGCCAAAGTTGNTGTGCAATTAATACCTTCTTAAAATTGACCATTTATAAAAATGTATGGGTTGAAAAAATACGAAAATGCAATTTTATCTTAAAGAAAAATATATAACTAATACCTTAAAGTGGTATTTTAAGTTTATTTAAGCTTATTATAACTTTCTTTTCCAGAATTATAAACTTTAAAGTGGTTTTTCTCAGTTTGTGTTTTTCGAAACATTAATGCATTCAAAATGCTACTCCTTCCACTACTATTTACCAATCATTTCCATTTTTTTCCTGTGTGTTGCATATAAAGCATGTAACAAAATTAGGGATCCATTTTGCTGTAAACTGAATACTTTTTTTAAAAAAAAATTCAAATGTAAGAGATATTGGCTTTTTGGTTTTTTAGCATGCATATCAACATTTTATTTTTTTTCTCAAAAACGAATTAAGTTAAAGTAAAATCGATCCCTAAAATTGTTTATAATATCCATAAAAATATTACAAAAAAAATTTCAGATAAAAAAAAATCAATAATTACAAAAGGAGTAAAATTTTAAAATTTTCCAAATTTTCTTCAAAAAACTTAAATTTTTAAAATTGTGTGAGTAATATGTGAAAAATTTCATCTCGTATCATTTTCCTGAATAGAAAAATTATATATAAAATGTTAAAATAGAATTTTTAAATACATAAAGAAAGAAAGTAGTTCAAAGGGTACGAAGTCCTCTTAATAACTAACGGTGTATTATTGTAGTAACTTAGTGAGTGTATTTCGCATAACTTGGCTTAAACCACTCCTCTCATTGAATATGTGTAGCTAGTTGAGAAAACGACTGATATAATACTTAAGGAAAAGCTATAAATAATTGACCAGTTGCTTATTTACATCGCTATGAGAAGCAAACGAAAGCTATTGATAATGAGCCTCGTAATTTTGAACCACTGCAAATGACGTAGAGGACCCCTAAGCCTACTCTCAAAACTTTCCCACTCTATGCCAACCCTGCTCTCCGAACTTTGACACTATGCCAATATAAAGAATTTGAGCCTCGACAGATTTAACATGAATTATTTTTATTCTCTTGTCCATGAGGTACTATGCTGTGGCCGCGGTAGCCGAGTGGTATAGGTATCGACCGTGGCTTGCCTTGTCACGAGTTCGAGCCCAGTACCACTAAAGACCCGCCGTGTAGGGCAGCGATGCACGTTAAATCTGTCGAGAGCTGAAACGTCATCCCGTTGGTGTGGTA
>BMAV01014626.1:482573-572200 GCA_019973955.1 Trichonephila inaurata madagascariensis | reverse complement strand
TTGAAAGACTCTGGACTTGTATATTATTTGCCAGTTTCTTTTTTTTTTAAATCCTGAAATTTCTCAACAAGATAAAAATTTGCGGCTTTATAAATACATGAAGCAAATCGTCATTCATCACAATAACTGCCAAACGATATATCTGCTGCCAATATACGAAGTCTAAAATAAAACTAAATACATTGCCAAATTTAAAATAAATAAATATATAAATAAATAATCAATTAAAATATAAAATAATTAATAATATAAACATGCATTTTTTTACATTTCTGCATGTGTATTATATATTATTCAATTCAGTCAAAACAAAGATCGAATAAAAGGGAAGCTACTGTAATATTTCTTTTAATCATGACGAATCATAAATTTTGTATCAGATATCTAATAGAGCAGTTTATGCTTTGTAAAAATCGTTTGCGTTTTTCAAAGCATAAACCAAGTTCACCAAGTGCGATTTTTTTCCCTTCCAAAATGAGTAATCAAAAAAGGAAACAAAAAAATGATGCAATAAGAATCTTATTACAGGATTTAAGTTCCTTACAAAGGAGGAAGAAGGTAAATAATATGATTCTTTTTTTTTTCTCTTATTCAGCACAAAACTTTGTACATGAAAAAAATAAGAGAAATCTCTCTTCTCTCTGAATTTTTTTTAGGTAATCGTTTTTTAAATGGTTACAAGAATTACTATGTTTGGTATGTGTGTTTTAATATTATAAAAGCATTAGCTATAAATAATGATGTACACTAAGAATAATACAATTTAAAAACATTTTTAATCGACATTTAAGAATTGTTCGCAAAGGAAAAAAAAGTTTTCTTACTGTACTTTTTGGGTAAAAACTATAAAATTTTAAAACTTCTCAAAATAAATTATTTTTATAAATTAAGGATAAGAAAGTAAAATTTTTATAAAATATATTAAATACGCATTAAAATGCGCTGATTTCTATTGTATAAAACTTATAATGGAATAATTTGAATGAATATTCGAATTTAGGTTTACTAACTGCATCACTTTTACAATCATGGTAACCAAATGGTTAAGGTGTAGAGTTTTAAATTACCTTTAAATACTCATCAGATTTATCTACATACTATTGTTTCTGTTGCTTATGATTTTAATGTGTATATATTACAAATATTCAGAATATTTTAACTCCACCACAAAACAAATTAGCTTCATTGTTTTTTAATATGTTACTCACTACTGTTTTCAGAAAAATTTACAAATATTATAAGTGATTCGAATTTATTTGCGTCATTTTGACTGACAATAAATATATAGTATTGTAAACACTCTTGTCATAATTACTGTAACTGACTGTACCAGACAGCAGGAGTGCCCTCTAGCTATTAATAATCATCAGTAGATGCCAGGTGAAGAGAGAATGTGGTCGATGCACAATACCCTCTATTTTCTTTGCTCATTATTTTTGTTAGCGATATGTGCTATCTTTCTAGATTGTTGTCCTAACTTAAATCAATGAGTTATTTTTACTTTTAGGTAGACTTTATTGAACTTAATTCAGGATTTATCACATTTAGTTTGCTCTTTAACGTCCAACACTAAACCGTACTAAATAAAATAATAAAAATTATTTATAAAAATCTTGAATCAAAATCCATAAAATGTACTTACTTATTATACATATGTATAAACATGGTTGCAAGCAAAAAACTTAGACAAACCATTAAACTAACGGTTTTTTATTTAAATTGTACCAGTCCCCTTAAAAATTACAACTACTTATATTTTAAATATTTAATTTAAATCTTTTTAAAGAATATTTCGAACAAGTATCAGTTACGTGGCTACGAAAATAACAGTCGTGTCTATCAATAAATTAATAACGTTAAAATATTTCATATTTACCAATACTGAAGATGTTAAACATTTCCAATACTCAAATTCATTAAAAGTTAGAGAAGAATTTACCTTTATAATGTGTTTGCTTACAATGAGTTCGAAGAATAAAACATTTTAAACTCTATAAAACAGCGTTTCTCAAACTGTGAGCGCAAACATATTGAAAAGTCGAAAACTAAAGATTATTTAAGAAAACTATTAATTTACTGAAAGTTAACAAACAAAATACATTCCGATACAATAAAAAATGAAATACATATATACACTGACATACTACACTTATAAATGTATCAGTACTGCACAATGTATTTTACAACTGTTTTCACAATAATCAGTCAAAAACATGAGCTTGTCATATATAAAATTATATACAAAAATTAACATTTATCTTGATAATTTGTACGATTAAGAATTAATCTCTTTTTTAACTGTAGATTTAAAGTTAAGCAATTCGCCCTCTAATATCACCGTTTTACACGTTGGTACGCGTATGTGATGTATTGGGGGGGGGGGGGAAAAGGAATACACACAACACACATAAGCAAATCTGAAATAAGTTAATCCTTCGAAAACACTGTCAGGGTCCTTTTATCACATTCCAAAGTCTTCGGAATTGTTTTATGAATAGCAATACATGGAAAAGATCGTATTTCGGAAAAACGTATAAATACGTCCAGGGCAATTAAAGCTTTGGCTGAGAGAGACATTTATATACGCCGGTAGCATTTGAGAGGTTAAACTCGTATTGTCATTTTTGCGCCGAAGAATAGTATTATTGAATTCAATACATTATAATTGTATGGAAGGGGGAAGGGGGCGATAAAAACTATGATTGAATATTGGGTCGCAAATATTGAAAGTTTGAGAAGCATTGTTATAAAATTTATAAACAAGAGTCTCTTTCAAGAATTATATCATAAAATTTATCTAAATCTAGTTACTAAAAATATTCTTTAAGGCAAACATCTTGTTTTCAGAAATAATTAAAATAACAGAAGCAATATATATATATATATATATATTATGAACTGAATTATACTCAACTGTTTAATGGAAGATCAATAATTTTTATTGGATCCTCCAGAAAATCTCCGTCTAAGCTAGTAGATATTGCAGAGTTTTAGTTTTCAGTATCAGTTGGACTACATTAAGTATGTTACACATGAAACTCTATTTACAGAAGTGCCCCAGACGTCTAGACAACTTAGCATTTTGTCCGTAATATTTCATGATTGTATAAAATATATCAGATTAAAATTTTATATCTTAGTATGTAACAACATATAAAATTTTTGAAATATTTGAAGAAACTCTCATAAAGGTTTTCTCGGGAAAAGAAAATACATTTTTTCATTGCTGTTGAATAAGTACCTTTCAAGCACTATTTTTATGTTTTTAGAGTATATTAAAATCCTGATTTAAGGTTTAAGTAGAAGAATAATATACAGTCAGACCCTGATTTAACGAATTTATCGGGACCGAACATTTTGTTCGGTAAATCGAGGTTATTCGTTACATCGGGATCCAAACAAAATACAAATTTTTTGCATTCAACTTTTAGAAATTCTACAAAAAACAACTACACAAAAAGTATTCACAGTAAGAATTTTTACACTTTTTATTCAACAGCTATTGTGAAATTCGCTTGATAAGAATTTGTTAAATCAGAGCTCGACTGTATTTAAATTTTTTAAATCTCTCACTCACTTTTTCATGATAAAAATTAAGGTTAGATACAGAATAAGCTCAGGTGTTAAATAAACAGCAGGAAAGAAACTCTTCAACTCCTTATAAAAATAATTTCAAGTACTGTTCAAGCATAAAATTCGAGCACAGTGTTCAGTTAAAAATATAAACTTTTTAGCTTCTCTAAATGAATGATATTTTGATGAATTACATGCAATTTCATAACGGTTTCAATTCATGATGGTCACATGATAAAAACAGTCACGTGCTCGCGATTTAATTCAAAAATGACATTAAACTAACTTGTTTTATTTGTAAAATTTAAATAAAATTTCAAATTTCATGATTGGGTAAAGAAATTCAAATATAATGCAAAAAAATCATCAAAAAGATTTTAAAATTAAAAAAAATTATTTTATTCATGTATTTTTAAATTAAGAATATTTTATGCACTTATGTACGTTATTATTGTTGACAAATACGTGCTTTTTAAAAGAAAGATTCTGCAAAGAGCAAAAGTTGGAAACAATGAAGCGCATGATGATGATTATGACGTCCCATGAATTTATGAATTAATTTGCTAGAAACACGTGTTTATCATTATCATGTGACTATGACATCACATGAATTTAGCCCATTATGTAAAATAGGCAATTTTAATCTATTTACTATGCTTTTTCAGTTTTATTATTCAGAACAAAATCAAAATGAAATATTACTGACTAATTCTTTTATATGCCATTTAAGAAAATGGTTGACAGCAAAATAAGGTAGTAGACATGAATACTTATTTATTTCGGGAGTTAACATGCTTTTGAAATTTTGAAGCCTTAATACAACTTCTCAGTATAGCTGTTTATTAACTCAAGCAATATCTATTTATTCGATTTTTTAATCTTAATACCCGCAAAGATTCAAAAGATTGGAAGATTTTATTTTCTTAACCAATCAATTCATTCATCTAATATGCATCTGCTGAATTTCAGTTATATATTATATAATGTAAAAAATAAATAAATAAGAGTAAGTCTTATCCTTTTAACGTACTTCGATTGCAAAAAAACTGCTGATTATCGACAGATTTGGCAGGTCAAATGAGTTGGTGCATCGTACACAGATAGAGTAGAATTGCTTCGGATCCTTGATGAATTTTCATGTGACTGTTTTGTAATGTAATTGTGTTTCGTGTTGTAAAATGTTTAGTTCTATTTATTTTTTTATTTTGAGCCAATTTTTAATTGAAAATTTAAATCACACAGTAGGTATATCTATAGATATTGTTTAAGTTTAAAATTCTATTCCATATTATTATCGTCTGCTTTAATTTAAGAATTCTTATAACTGATTACTTAATTTATTTGGTAATATGTAATCATCTGTTGTTGAAGTTTTGTTGTTTAAGTTGACATCTGAAATTATTCTAAATACGTTTTTACTCAGTTGGAGAAAAGAATTGTAATGTATAATCTCAAAGTTGTTTGAACTTAATATGTAATTAGTTTTTTTTTCAAGATATTATCATTTATCTAGAGATAATTTTTTGATCTTTCATTCAAGAAAAAATTTTTTTCTTAAGCCACAATTTAATCATTTACCTTGATAAAAACTTACACTGCGCTCTCTTTCAAAATATTGCTGAAAATCTTAACGACATCATTTTTGTAATAATACTGTAATGTAGAATAAGCTTTATGAGGTTTTTGAACTGAATTTTGCTAGTACATGTAATAAAGCTCACATAGCACGTAATTTTTACATCTAGCAATTGAAGCACGTACGTAATTACAGAACTATCATCCTTACAAGAAACGCTTGACTGTTTAAAGAAATGTCTTTAGGACTTTAAACAATTACTATGTAAATAAACGTCGGATAATGATATATACTCAGAAATAATTGCTTAGTGTTTAAAAAGAGTAATCATACACCTAACAGTTAACAATGTACCATAGAAAGCTTTTGAAGCCATTCTATTACATTTGAATGTATGTGAAACGTGTTTGGATTCTTCCTTCTGGAATCCTGTGATCAACAATCATAGTTGTGGTTTCATTTCAAATGCTTGCAATAAGTTTATTGACAAAAATGCTTTCAGAAAAAGCTTTTCATCCATTCATATAACTTAATTAAATAATTTGGCTATTTTTGATAATTCAAAAATAATTCTGTTTGATAATTCAAAAATAATTGTATTTGATAATTCAAAGAGCAAGGCAATTCATCGCAATGGTTTTTTTCCTCGAGCATTCTTTTAACGTGACTGACTACTTTTGGAACCGTGATTTTGAAAAAGCCTATAAATCAATAATTTTCTGATATTTAGTGTCGGTTGAATTAGAAAATGCATATACAATTGTTTTACTAATATTATTAAAAAAGAATTATTTAAATAAAGTTTGTTTTTTTTTTGGCAAAAAATGAAGAAAGAATAACATACTTTCAAGACATTTTCCTGTTATGAAAAATGCTTCTATAATAATAATATTTTGCCTATCTATACAGTAGCTCTCAAAAATGTTCGTACACTTACAGATTTCTACCAAATTTAAAGTTTTCGACTAATAAAAATTAAGATATCGGATTTGTAAATTTTTTTATATCTGTAACTTATTCTTATTGGAATAACATAATCAATTTTTAAAATATGGTATAATTATTATTTTTTGAAAAATTAATAATTACAAAGCTTTTAAAAAATTACACCAAAAAACAGTCTTTGTACACTTAAAAAAAATCTTAACATAGTTTTAACTATTGTATTTTTTTCTTAATACATATAGTACTTAGTAGGATATCTTTTAGCGTTTACATGAACTTTTAAACTTCTTGGCATTGATTTCAATTTTTTTTTTTTTTTTTGTAATTTCTGTATTGATGTTTCTCTATTTTTCTGTTATTATTGTTTTTAGTTCGTATGTTGTTTTTATATGTAATCTAACTTCAAATTTTTACCAAATATGTTCTACTGGGCTTAAATCAAGTGATTAAGGTTTTCTTTTCAGAATTGGGGAACAGTTTTGGAGATACCAGAAGCATATATTTAGAGCAGTGAGCTTGGGGTCATTACCTTGTTAAAAACTGAAACAGTCTGTCTCCAGTACCTAAATTTTGGGCGGAAAGTTTCAAATTGTTCTGTAAAATATTTATATTTAAATAAAGCTCATGATTCACAGTACCATAAAAAAAAATTCTAAATTACCTGATACTGAAAACGGCTTACACCCCACACACACAAGAACACCTCCATTTCCATTCTTTACTGTTCTAATTAAATTCTTAGAATTAAGTTTCAGGAAACTCAACATTGACAGTGAAATGATTGGAATGACAGCAAATTCAACATTTTTGTGGTTCCTAGTTTGAAGAAAGAAAAAAACGAGAAACTTGATCCCAAGTATTTAGTTTTCCCCATTTTTCAACTTTCTCGTTTCAAACCGCAAGAATAATATCAAATTGTAGCACATGGTTTATCGAATTTAAATCTGCAACACAAGTGCAGTGGAAATGGGAAACCACCACAATGGGATTTGGAAGTGAGGCGATGAGTCCCTGGGAGGGATTCATGTATGGTAAGAAGAAGTCCAATGCCTTGGCCACCTAGATCTCTAGATTTAACACTTTTGGATTTATCGTAGGGGTAAGTGAAAAACATTGCTTACCAATCTTCCATTCGTAACACTGATGAAATGAAAAGGTCGAATTACAGTGGCCATTCAAAGTGTTCATCCTGCAGTGCTTCATAGCACGTGGCTAGAAATCTCGCATAGATTCCATGTGTTGAGCGCAAATAATGGTTCGCATATTGAAATCATGCAGTAAAGCATTGTAAAAAAAGGCAACTTTAATGTTTTCTTTTATAAAAGCAAACAAACAAACACCCCTCCCGCAATTTCTTTTTTTTTTCTTTCTTTTTGTAATTAATATTTGAAAGTGAAATCATACTTTTCGGACATCCGGTATATATTGCATTTCATAAGTATTCTCTAATAAACTTACTTGTGATAGGCCCAGATGGACGGAAGCAGTTTCAGAGATGTACATGATTTTCCCATCAGGTGCAACAACAAAAACAAAACCATCGAGAGTCTGGAAATAAAAATATGGAAATTAATAAAGTTTTGCTTCGAATTATAATTTTTTTTATATTCTAATTAATTTTTGATGAATGAAATGTTCCAAAGCATACAGAATACATGAAAACTAGCCCTTTATTAACATATTTAATTAAGAAAATATCATGGCGATGCTCAGAGTTGCAACATTGCCACCAAATAATGATTATCCAAATCCAAAAGAAAAAATAAAAATAGCTATTGATACAGCATCTAAATGAGGAATCATTTGTCGAAAATCGAACTATTCAGTGCACACTTTTCTTTTTTCGTTAAGTACTCCCCAAAAAAAAGAACCCTAAGATATTCATTTTGTTATGCTTTTTTACATATGTTTTAATAATTTTTTTTATAATAAATATATTCATAGATATCAAGAACGTTGTAAAAAGAATTTTTTCATAACTAACAGAATATGAAAGAATTAAGGGTAAAACTCGAAAATCTGAGCTTAAAGTTTTTAGCCTTTTGAACATAGTTTGCAGTCGTGGGTGAGTGAGTGAACATTAATGTCGCACTGTTCAGCTACATGGGGGCTTTTGGCGACGGACCTCGTAATTTTGAACCATGGTCAAGTGTCGAGGACGATACCTGGAGCTGGCACCCCCCTCCTCTCCTAACTACCACTCCATACCAACGGGAGGACGTTTGAGCTGTCGACAGATTTAATATTTTTGATAGCTGTTTTGTTTGACTCATTATGGCTTACAAATGCAAATGAACAGAATAATAGAAAAAAAAATGGGCATCTGCAATCTCCATTGGATGAAGTTGAAACTGATCAAGCAAGGGAAGAACGTGATGAAATAATGTATATTAATCATGATTTCGAGAGTAAATTTCAGAAAAGCGATGAACATGAAACGTTTGAGTTGAAAGGAAAATTTTCAAATACTACCTAAAGAGCTCCATCAAAAAAGATATAAAACCAAAAGTGCACTACAAGACACACTGCTCCCTGTCAAAAAGACACAAGCAAGAAAAAGTTCAATATGCTATATTTGTCGATCATCTAAGGACAATAAAACTGCAATAACTTGAACGAAATATGACAGTTTTGCCTGCAAATATCTTTCCTGCAATGTGAGTGAAAAGTGCCTGTGATTTGTGTCCTTTATTAAGGTCACTCACATTTGAAACATTTTAATTCAGTTTGATTAAATTTTTCTCAAATTATCAAAGAAAAAGGGAAAAGTCCTTTAAAGTAGGTAAGTATATTCTTTCTTAATTAAAATTAAATTATTCATTGGAAGTAGAATTTCCATCTTGTACAATAAAAATAATTATAAACAAGTAATGCAAAATTTTTTTTAAAATCAATTCCTATTTTGAATGGATAAATAGAAAGTATTTTATAACAATTGAAAATTTGAAAAATTATATATAAATATATATAATATATATTTTATATATATATATATTTTTATATATATATATATATATTATATTATATAAAATAAAAAGGGAGAGTGAACTAATAGTAGGAATTGAAAAAAGAGCATGATTTGTCTGCATTATTGTAACAATGCACATCCGATTTGGCTGAAAAACAGGTTTTCGATTCCAACTATTGTCTTTGTTTTAACAGTTACATCGTTACAACAATAGAGACGACTCTAAGTTGGCGTCAAAAACCGGTAGTTAATTAAATTAAATTTATTTAATTAATTAATATTTGAAAAACTGTAAAATCAAGTGTCATCCACTACAAGTTTTAAAAAAAAATTATTTGAACTTGATTGGATGAATAGAAAGTATTTTATCAACGATTGAAAATTTGAACAAGATAAATATATGTTAATAAATAAATATATATAGAGTGATCTAAAAGTATGAATTGGAAAAGGATTGGGGGACTCTTGTGACCCAGCGCGACCACTAATGGTAGTATTAAGTAAGCTTCTTTTTCCCGATTTGATATATGAGATTGATCTATTTATGTTGCATTGAGGTTAAATTTATCTAAGGAAAGGGGAATCAAAAGAGTACCTTTCTACCCAAAATATAGTGAATGATTTATATAGAATAGGAAGGAACAAGTGTTAAGAAGGAGTAACGTCATTCAAATAAATGCATGATCTGACTTAATCTTTCTGAGATGATTATTTTTTTTCAGTCTCTTTTGTTTTGCTTTTTCTGTCTTTGATTTTATACTGACTGTGCATCCCTTTTGGGGATATTTGCTGTACATGCTCACTTTGAAAAAGCACATATTTAAACATTATATCTTCTGTCTCTTACCCTGTATTTTTTTGGGGGGGGGGGAGATAAGGGGACTGTGCGTCTTTTTATGCCAGTGTATTTTGAAACTGTATAGTTCCGGTCTTAATAAGCTTTGTCTATAATTTACAATTATGTGTTTAAACTTGCTTTTGTATAATTATCCTACAAAAAAATTAAAGAGGTAAGATTGTTATTCAATAAAGGTTGAGTGAGAGGATGGTTGTTACCCAAGGAACCGGTTTGTAGCTTTAAGCCCTTTTGGGGAAGCTCGTTCCTCTTAAATATTCCTTCACTAACGTCAGTGTGACGTTAATAAAATTATCGGGAGAATTTAACTACATAAAGCTATCCAACTACGTATGTCCAATGTCCTTCGTACGTGAAAGGTGCAAACAGGGCGTATATATAGCGAGACATTTTGTATCTGCGAATTCACGTAAGTGGAGTTACGCAAGCCGGAGTATTGCTATATTAATTACTTGATTATTGACGTAGAGACAGTTTTCTCAGATTCTTTCGAAATACTTAAGAAGGGGGCTTAAAAATTTTTTCATGAATTATTCCTCAGACTTTGAAACAAAACACTTTACGTTTGTTGATCCTATATATAACTCTCTTTTCTCAAAAACTTTGTATTTCCTTAAGAAAATTAAATTGTAATTTAGCTTCAAAGCCACGTTTTACTGGCAACTTTCATTCTTTTTCCAATTCCTACTATTAGTTCACTCTCCTATCTATCTCTATATATATTGTTCTCTCAAATTTTCACACAATCGCTAATAAAATACTTTTTATTCATCCACTTAAACTCAAATACATTTTTTTAAAACTTGTAGTGGATGACATTTGATGTTAATACAGTTTTTTCAAATATTAATTCATTAATTTAATTTAATTAATTAATTGAAGTTTAAGAGAGATATTTTAGCCCATATTATTCCTCTAGATTGGATAAAACGGCTTTTGGTTAAATTTGTGATGAAGGGGTCTAACTTAACCTGAATAATCATATGCTAGTTGGACGTCAGAATTCCTTTTACACTGGTTTTCTTACCTATTATATTTTATTAAAACATGTAGTTACAGACTTAATGTGGTTAAAAATTTTTTAATGTTAATTTAAAAGGTGTTTTGCTCCTTAATATTGTGATTCTCTCATATGTATATACATATTTATATTAATTGTAATTAATTAATAAAAAGTAATTAAAAATTTTTTTTCTTTGTTGACCTAAGTAGGAATTGACTTAATTTTATATATATATATATATTGCTTTTTTATAATTATAATTTATTAATCTATATGCGCGTTTCAGGATACACTCGCACACATGTATTAATATGCTTTTTTGAGAGACAAAGCTGATTTAAATACTAAATATCAAAATGGATAGTTTGATCTTTAAGACAAAAATAAAAAAAAAAAGATGAATGCTGTAGTATTTATAAACATTGCAGACTGAAAAACACCGTTTCTTAAAAGTAGGGATTAACCAATTTTATAGTAACCAACACATTTCCCCTTTTTCCTTATAACACTGAGCAAATTTCTATAGAATATAATGGATAGAAATACTGAATCCACATTATTAATAGAAAGGTGGATCTAAAAAAGTATTTTAATATCTAAGCAACAGATCCTACCTTAAAAAGACATTCGAAAATGCTTTGATTACACTCGAATCAAAGAATAATAAATCTGTTATTACCTGCTGTTATCAGTGATTTAAATACAAGTCCAAAGCTTGAAAAGTAAAGTTTAGCAGTAATTACAGCAAACTAGTTTTTCGAATATCTTTATCTTTTACTCTATTACAACAACATACAAGTAATAAATATTTTGTATGTATCATTCCTACGAGCTACAGTGTACCAACTTAATTTGAAAGGGGATGTTTTTAAATGTTGAGAAAATTCGTAGAGTTTGTGATATTTATACATATTATATTTCTTAATAACAGCCCCAAATTTTTTTTTAAAGAAATTTAATTATAAAAATTTGATTTATTTTAAAAGAAAATAAAAATTTTAAAAGTTAATTTTTAAAGGGAATTTTTAATTGAAATTTTTTAATTTTTTTTTTTTAGAAAAAATGAAAATATTTAAAATTTTTTTTTCTAAAATTTAAATTAAAATTTTTTTTAATGTTGATATTTTAATAATATTAATTTAAAAGTTTTTTTTTAAAATTTTTATTGCAAAATTTTTTAAAGTTTTTGAAATCTAAAAAATTTTAAGTTTTTTTTTCCCAAATAATTTTTTAAAAATAAAATTAATGGTTTTTTAAAAAAAAAAAAAATTTTTTTTGCCCTTTTTTTCCAAAAATTTTTAAATTTAGAACTTTACATATAAAAAAAAGAGTTTTTAATTTAAAAACCAGGTTTTGATTTTTTAAAAAAAACCCCCCCTTGGTTTTCTATAAAAATATACTATAAAATTAAATTATCATTTTAATGAATTGCCTAATTTATTTTTTTTTGAAAGGGGGGGAAAAAAAAATTTTAAAATTTTTTTCTAAAGGATAATTTTAAAAAAAAAGGAAAAAAAAAAGCCTGGGTATTAATTTATTTTTTACATTTCTTTTTTTTTTTGAAAAATTTTTGAATTTAAAAATCGTTTTTATTATTAAAACCCCCAAAAAAAAAAACGGGGAATTTTAATTGGAAAAAATTTTTGTTCAATTTTTTGGGGGGAAATTTTGGAATAGGAACAAAAACCCAAGGTTCGGAACAAAAAATTTTTTTTGGGGACCATGTATTTCGTCGTGTCAACGACATTTTAAGAACGGAATGATTTGTTTACTTGTATAAATAATTAAATCTTAATTTTGTTTTTTTTTACAATTTTATATGATCTTCATTGCTTTGTTATTAAAATCAGACATGTAATCTTTTTCAAAATACAAAAAAACCCATTTTTTTAATATGTTGGAGAGGAGAAAAAGTGTGTTTTCAAAACGCATTGCATGGCATCCATCTTTAATGAAAAATTCTTTGAAATTTCTATTCAACTTTCGTTATACTTTTGGAATATATTACCTTCTCTTAAGATATCGTTATAAATTTCTAGTTTTCGTCTTATTTCTTCCATTCCTTTTCCTTTTCTTTTTCTCATGACATTTAATCTAAATTCAGACCAGCAAATCTTTCCCCCTTTGAAACTTCTGTCCATAAAACACTACTAATATTTAGTTAAAAAAAAAATTCTGTATAAACACACTACGAAATAACTAAACTCTTCTCTTCGTGTAGTAAAATATTCAGTACATTATTTATACATTAACTCACGTTAAAACTTGAGAAACGAAAATCGAGCTTCACGCTTTCCTAGTCCTGGAGGAAAAATCATTCCAATCCCAAAGTATATGACCCTTTTTAGAGCCCGTACATCATACAATAGCCTTCATACATCATCATTCGAACAGTTCTCTTGAAGAAAACAAATAACCCCGCAATATAAAGCTGAAGAGACGGGGGGGTGATTCTTTTTCAATCACTTAACACTTCAGTGAGCATCGACCAAACTTTCGAATACAATATTTTAAAAATACAACAGAGAGAAGTGTCTTTTCAATGAATCAAAACGGGAAATTCCGTATACGGACCCACAAACAATTGGAAAAACTCTTAACTCTTTCATTTCTTCCTGCGCTATCGTAATGGCCTCTAAGTGGAGCAGAGAAAAAGAGGATTGCAAAACGGACTTCGAAAATCCTCAGCCGATCTACAACTCGGCTCCGAAAATGGCGTCTTCTCATGCGGAAGCACGATCGTCTGTCGATGACGGATTATCGCTTCCGGTTTTATGGCGGGCCGCAGCACTCGAAGGACGGTGTCGGAATTATGTAAATGCGCTTTGTGATGTACGATCGGGAATGTTGATCTTGCCCGACGCGTATAAATCGTTCTCTCTATCGTAATGAATGTAACGGAGGGGGAGGGAAGAGAATTCTTTATCTGCAGAGCCCATTTGCACGACACTGTCCACACACAAAAGTATCTGCGCGCAGGTGGCGAATCGCTAATCACCCAGGCGGTGGAGTACACGATTGGCGAGTCCTCCAGTGTCATTAGGTACCCCAGATAAATGGATAACGGTTTCGGAAAAATACGATTCGCTAAATGAGATAGGAATGAAACACATTATTTAAAATATTTCATTGCCGTGAGCGACCAGAGCACAGCCCATGCGCAAAGATTACGAACGATACATTTTATTTAACGCTGTCTGTTTTATCTCAAAGAGCCTGAATGAGTTTCGGAATAAATTTTTAGGCAAAAATATCCTAATTTTCACGTTATGTTGTTGCAGCACATACATACATTAATTATACAGTATCTTTAATTCTGAGAGAGGCGCATTCTATAAATATACAATTCTTTAACAAGCAACTTGAAACATCCATTCAACATTAATATATAAAACATGTAGTAGTGAACATATTTTACACCAAAAATTATTGGATAATTCTCATAAATATGAGTAGGATAACATATAGAGTCCAATATACAGGGTGGTCCGAATTCATAGTACAAACTTTAAGGGTAGATACAGGATATTGTAACAATCACATTTATTACATAGGAATGTATGGGCGCAAGTGACGCGGAAAAAGCAAACAGGGGAAATAAAAGAAAAGAGAAATGGAGTTATCGGTTGATTGTGTTGCCGATAGGGTGCAGTAGATGTTTAGCCGTAGTTCAACATGATGCATTTTAGTTGGGGATAGCACCCTTCACAATTGTGCTGACGTCTAATGATGGGAGACTTAACGTATGCCAAAAATGCAGACATGCATTACATGTACGGCCGTACAAATGGTAACAGCAGAGCTGCTCTATGAATGTATCACGCGCAGTTTCCTGATCGACGAATGCGGATCACAGAATTTTTCAGCGGTTACATCGTCAACTTCGTGTAACACGTTCGTTCCACGTCACCATAGATGATGCTGGTCGACGAAGACCCGTACGCAGTCCAAGCCAGGAAGAAAGTAACGTTGTGTGGCTGATAGACCCGAATCAAGTACAAGAGCTGTTGCTCATCACGTAAGTGTGAGTCATCAGACCGTTTGTAGAATGTTAAACGAAAATTGCTTACATACCTTCCATTTTCAGCGAGTACAAGCTTTGAACTGTTAGACTATATTCTGCGATTGCCAATGGGTGGTGCAGCAACGTGCGATGTAGCTGAGCTTCATATCTCATATGCTGAACAGTTATGAACAATTATTGTAAGCGTTACATTTGTCAATGACGCTTTCAGTAAACACTTTATCTTTCCTTTCGTCTCTTATTTTTTGTGTTTGTGTCTCACCGCGTCACTTGTGGCCATTCATTTCTATACAATAAATGATTGTTGCAATGTCCTGTACCTACCCTTAAAGATGGTACCATGAATTCGGAACCCCCCTGTATAGCATATTCCATATGATATAAATATAGGAGTATGTTTCTATCTTTCTAGCTGCTCTGAATTTTGATTTTTTTTTCTTTAATATTTAGTGAATTTAGTAGTAAAAATACAACAAAGAGGATGTAATGGCATAGAATAATTGCAATCACTTAGCATCAAAGTCCCTATCTGTCTCAATTATTCATATCGAATAGCATCAATATCTATCTTGCTTCGTGGCTCTGCTTTTTATTGTTTAACGCACGTATCTTCATTTATCTTTTTCTCAGAATGCTTTGTGATAGAAAGTGAGGAGATAGGATAGATTTCTACTGATCAGGTATTATTCAATTTTATAGTGTATTTCAGTTATTTGATAAGTAAAAGAATTAAAGGGACGATTGGTCACTAGAGTTTAATTAGTGCTCAGATAATTAGGAAAGTAGAATCGATCCTGAAATAAATGTGTCGATATTTAAAGCCTTCTCATACTTCGTGTACCTCGTTATTTAACTACATATTGCTTATATTGGGTGCATCTCTTATTTAAAATTACTTGAATTAGTGTTGCTAATTGTGTGATCAATAAATAGATTGTTTTTGGATATGGCTAGTCTTCCTTTCCTTACTCCCACATCCCTAGGCTCAGACCAAAGTTCCTCACAGCTTGAGTGCATTTTAGTATTTGGTTTTCAAAATGAAGATGTTTTGAAAATAAAAATAAAAAATGACAATAATTGTTACGGATAGAAAAATACCAAGCGTTGTATCATTTTGGAATCTTAGCTAAATGGGTCTTCTTTTGAAATAATTTGCTTTAGATAGTAGGTAATATTTTTCTTTTTTTTGGAGAATCCGGGTTAGATGACATTATTTTCTCAAACCGACTCAAACTAAGTTAATTTTAACCAAACCAAAAAAGTTTTTTGTTCTGTTCGTGACTGTAATTAATAGCACGGCTATGTAAGAATACGTTTGCGAAAAAAAAAATACCATTAAATTGCGAATTATGTGATCACACAATACCTAATAAAGTAATGAAAGGTGTCAATTTTTCATAATTTTAAAAATATGCTAGTCATTACTTAACCGAGTGGGATGGAGTTTTTTTCTACTTTTACCAGAACTGATATGATCCCTCCCCTCCCATTTTTTCCTCCATTCCCGCTTGATGTTGAATTTCGAGACCCCTATGTAACTATAGCTACGTATTTTTCAATTCCAACTATTAGTTCACACACACACACATTGTTCAAATTTTCAATCGTTAATATAATAAAATACTTTCTATTCATCCATCCAAGTTCAAATACATTTTTTTGAACTTGTAGGGGATAACACTTGATGTTAATACTATTTTTACAAATATTAATTCATTAATTAAATTAAAAAATGAATAAATAGTAACAAACAGAAGTAATAGTCCAATACCATATATTGAAAAGAAAATCGTTTGTTTTGTTCCAGTAGCGCAATGGATAGTGCGTTGGACTTCTACTCCAAAGGTAGCGGGTTTGAATCCTACCTGGGATTGCCTGGGATTTTTTTTTCTATACTATTTTATTAGAATAATTAAATTTAATGAATGAATTAGTAGTAATAAACAAACAAAAAACTGTCCGACACCATATAGAAAGGAAAATGGAAAATTGCAAGGAAAGTCGTTTCCTATTTTGCGACATAATATTGTAATAATGTCATATGTATACACATATTTATATTAATTGTAACTATTTAATTAAAAGTAACTAAAATAAAAATTTTCATTGTTGATCTAAGTAGAAATTGACTTAACTTTTTTTTTATATTACTTGTTCGCATTTTTTTATATTAACATGGCATATTCGAAAGCTAGTTTCACTTAAGCATAGCTAATGTTGGATCCTCATGCAATCACAACATGGAATATGGGTCTTCTTTTATTTCGGCCAACGAAACTTTTTCCATACATTTCCACACAATATGATTGAGTAACATAATCATATGTCACACATAATAATAATCATTAAATTTCCTTTTTCCTTTAAAATCCTACTCCAGACATAGGCATGACTACTATCTATCGACGATGGGCAGCCCAATGCAATTCAGAAACACAATAAAAACCTTAATGATTTTTAACAATAATAGCTGCTGCTACGTAGCCAAATCCGCAAAAAAAGACCAATTTCTAACTGAATAATACATACATTAAATGTTGGCGATTGAAAAAAATACATTAGGTTCCAAATTCCTTATGAGTAACTTAGTTAAACAGCATAGCATCCACTTAAATCGAAAAATAATTGACCGGACAATCACTTAAGAAAAATCTCACTGTGTTTCGATTTTGTATATTTCTTTTTTCGGTTCATTTCATTGAGAATCTTCGACACATTTATATTTCCTCTTGCGCCGTTTCTGCCTGTTTACAAGACCACCACAAAGCTCTATTTGTATTATTTTTAAGACTGTTTTTAGATCCTCATTATTTACAAGCTATTTCTTTTAATTTCCTTTATTTGTGTATACTCTAATCAACTCTCTTAAGATTTCAGAGATTATTTTGATAACCTCTTTTCTATGAACTTTTTTGCATAATTATTCTTCCTCCACCTTTTTCTTTTGGCTTTTTGAGGAACAAGCACTCAGGAAGCTTATTCGATCAAGCATTAAAATGTATTTCATTTATAATTAAGACTGTTTCTTTACTCTTTAAATCAGATAAAATGATTTTTCCCTTGCTGTTTCTTGTGATAATTCTCTATATTTGAATTATTTCAATAAATGAAATTCCATCAATAGTTGTGAGGTATGAAATGAGTTTAGAATCAATTAAATTTTTATACCTCAAGTACTTGATTCTGATAACTTTGAGAATGGCTTAAGGCCTCAACCGTTCTCTGACAAAACCCTTTCTTAATTAAAGGAAAAATACTTTTAAAATATTCTCTGGTTCTGAATATGTATGTGTATGCATTCTATACTTCCATCGGATACGTTATATTGAAATGAGTCCATTTACTGTCAGCGATAGGATTTCTTAATTACCAAAATTCGACTGCATATAACCAGTCATACTTTCGAAACAACTCTATCCCATTCAATACAAGTTAAATAAGGTTTAGAGTTTAAAGGGATTAATTAATTAAAAAATAAACATGGGAAACGTCTACTATATATAACTTCCAAATGTTCACAACACACACACACACACATATATATATATACTCCCTGGCAGGTCCGATACTTTGGAAAGGGTTTTGAATAAACGTAATAAGCACACTAAGGAAAAAGCAAGCTATAACCGTGAAATAATGTACATAAGAAGAGTGAGGTCCAGTATACAAATCATTCTAGTTTGATGCGAATGTGCATGATATGCATTCTGTAATCAATAAACGTGATCTAAGATGGTGCATAGTGGAAAAATTTAGAACGTTAGAATCAGATGTCCATTCTATAAGGAATATTAGTTGAAGAGAATTGCAGATACACATGTAAAAGAAGAAATTTCTCCTAATTAACTGAGTTTGAGAGAAAGTATCATTATGTGTATTGCTCGCAAGGTCCATCGTTGTTCTATCAGAAAGCGTTAAGAGAAAGGGACATGTGATGGTACCTATGCATGGTGAAATGGGTCTGGAGTGACCGGAGGGTTAAAGAGATGAAATGATCGAAGCATCGTGCGCCCAGCACTCATGTCCTATACCATTTTACAAGCAGCTGTAGGTGTTTGCTTATGACCCCTTTCTAGATGTCTCGTGGGATCGAATCGGCAATCTCATCCCCTTACTTATACTACTTTTAACACCGGATCTTCAAACTAATATGGTGTCAAGCCAGAACTGAATGGAACTCTACGGGTTAGCGGCCTGTAATACTTAACGATGAATGACTCGTGTATGGGTGTGGTGGCATCCTGAGAAGCGATATATTTCCACCTCGTTATCGAACAATTCAACTCAGTTACAGGTGTAATGGTACAGAGGTTATAGCCTACTATAGCCTCTCCACTATAGCAAACAGAAGTGAGATATTAATGGGTTAGGGGTATATGAATGTTATTCTATGCCCCCGAGAACTTCCCTTTTTCATCGGCATTCCAAGTGCAATTTAGCAGAAAAATAATTCACGTCCATACATGGTTCGAGTTGCTTGGGTCTTCTTACCATACCTAACCACTCCCTGGACATGTTCTCTATTCAGCACACCTGGGCCTAACTGAAACGTTGAATGCCGGCATGTCCCTTTATGCATAATCTGGAAGGGACTGTTTTAGATGTGCGGATCTACCTGCCTCAAGACAATATCAAACATCTATCTAAGTCTATGTTTGACTACGTTACGGTATGATCAATATAAGAGTTAGCCCTACGCGATATTTTGAAAATGCCTGCACGTATCACCCTGTAATTGTCTAATAGTCTTATTTTTGGATCACGTGTATTTTTAATTTTTATCAATGTCTGTTAAATTTAATTTCGACTCGATGTTTCCTTCATAGTGCGCTAATTTTACTGTCGTGATTGCATATGTATACACCCGTGGGAAAAATTAAGAGATATTTTGTTGAATTTCTGGAAAATATTTGACAGATTTTAATTAAGTTTAATATGAATATGTATTTATACTAGAGAAAAAGATGTATTCGAAAATCCTTTTATCTACCCTCTATTATCGTTAAAGCTCATAATGCAAGGATATCCAAAATCCACCTTGAGATATCAAACTGAAAATTGAGCCCAAAATGGGGGTATGGTCCTCTTTCACAGCCAGACAAGACTCACAACGTGACAAATACTGGATATGAGGTAGTTAAGGAGTCTCTGTGATAGTCGATCTTGCTCCAGCAGCAAAGCACTTTCTAGTTCTAGAATGTTTTTCGGAAGGGGCGAGATACAATTGCTCTTCCAAAAGCATCCTTGAGATCCTCTGTAAGGTTAATGTTAAGAGATCTAGCTGGCCTATCCATATTCTGAATATATCTTCTTTTTTCAAGTAATAGTCGTATTGTTGAGCCTTCTGTAGACTAGCATTATCATCCGCTAATGGGAATTAAAGAACAACTATGCCCCTGAAAAGTCGAAATATGGCTCTACGATCTCCTGTTTATACCTCATAACAGTCAGGGAGCCTTTGTCAAACCCATGCAAAGAAATGCGGTTGTCGTCCAACATTGAGCTGCACAAACCGTTACACTTCCCCATTGTAATGATCATTTTCCTTGATGAGGGTGGGATGGTATGATTTCCCAGGTCTTCTCCAGATACAGATACGTCCAGAATTAGTGTTAAGATAAATATTCGCTTATTTGTAAAATGCATGATATTCCACTGAAACTTGGACCAAAAAATGAACGATACTAAACGCGCTCTTTTGTGTGCTTCAATGAACTGGAAGCAAACAGTGGGTCTCTTGGAAAACAGTCATCTTTCATAAAAACTTTGAACAACTGTAGATCTTTGAACTCGAGTTTGTGACAACATACTGCTCATAGGAGAGAGGTGAAGCTGTAGCAATTCTGCGTCTCTGCTCTGAAAGTGAGAAATAACGATACTCATTCGTTATTAAGGGTTATGATTGCTCTTGTTCAGGTCTTCTTGATATGGATTCCTTGTTCTGTTTAAAAAAATTACAGACAATACTGGGTATTAAGGTATCCGAATTCGTTCGAACCGTGTTTTGCAAAAGCGTATAAATGGATAATATTTATGATATTTAGTGTCACTTAGATTAGAAAATGTATATAAAATTGTTCTAAGAATAGTATTACAATAAAAAATTATTTAAGTACAATATTTTGACAAAAAAGGAACATAGAATGACCCATTTTCAAAATATTCTTTTGTGAAAAATGCTTCTATTATAATAATATTTTGCATGTATATAGCTCAAACCACTCTACAGAGGTTCAACTAGAATTTTTGAAATATATAACTTAGAAGTGGGCTTATCCATGTTTTACGGCAACAAAGGGGAGAAATTTTAAGAAAAAAACGCCGATAATTATTTCAAATGGTTGTAACTCTGAAAATAATGTGAATTTTTCAAAAATCATAGTTGAGCCTCTGTACAGAGGTCTGAGCTATATACAGGCAAAATATTATTAAAATAGAAGCATTTTTCACAAAAGGAGAATATTTTGAAAAAAGGTTATTCTAAGTGAATTTTTTGCCGAAATATTGAATGTAAATAATTTTTTTTGTCAAAATGTCCTTAAAACAATCTTATACATGTATTCTAATCTAAGTGATACTAAATATTATGAAAATTACCCATTTATGCGCTTTTTTAAAATCACGGTTCCAAACATAGTCGGATACCTTAATTTGGATGATAAAGATCAAGTTTTTTTCTTTTTTTAAAAAAAAAGAGAAACAGTTTATGAATAATTATTTTTCTGGGGAGTGTTGATCTTCAATTTTTTCTTCTCGTATATTTTTTCAAATTTCCAACATCGATCGAGTCTTTTTGCAATTAAGTACTCTTCTACTCGTTTTTAATATTTTTTTATAAATGTAAGTAAATTTACTCAAGTTATTCAAGTCCGATGAAAAGCAGATGAAACTCATTAATAACCAAGTAAATGATGATTACACGTTTTTTCTTAAGAAGTTAAATTATAAAAAGCATTTTTAACTATAAGTGTTACGAAAAGTCTAATAAATCTATCATGATTATTTTCTCTATTCCATTTCCTATTGAATATTAGTAGTAACTAATTCCGTGCTCTGCTTGTGTCTTAAGTTATCCGACTGGTTTAAAATCATCATTTTCATCAAAAAAAAATAATCGAAATTTCTTTTATAGTCTATTTTTGTAGCCTGTTTAATAAGCTATCTAAAAATATCATACTTTTAATTCTGAGTCAGTTAGAAAAAGAGTTATAGCTGTTTTTGTTTGAGGTAGTAAGCCAAAATCGAAACCGGAAGTGTGAGTTTTCGGTTGATTTTCCCCGGCAAAATGAGATTTTTATTCATTTAAAATATTTTTACGAATTCTTTTTGTGTTTAGTAAACTTTATTTCACTTTATAAATATTTTAGTAGATATATTTGGCCTTCAAATAGGCAACAGTTAACTGATTGCAATGTTTGTTTTGATTTAAACGAGTTGCTATCTTTTTATCATTTGTGTTCAAAATTAGATCTCTTTTTAACTTTTTTCTTAGTACTTTTATATAAAGTTATAATTATTTTTAATTAAATTAAAGTTGTCCTGCCAAAAACAAGATCAATGAGGTAAAAAAAGAGGAGATTCCCAGAGTGCAGAATTTGTTGGAGAAACGTTGAAAGAAAAACCAACGGATCTTTCAAATTCAGTTATTAATTCTATTAAAAGGACTTATAATTAACTTTGCGATCAAAATCTCCTAGGAAAATGTCTTCACGGGCAAGCACAGAACTGAAATGAGAGTCTTAACAATGTAGTGTGGAGTATAATCCAGAAAGACAATTTTGTTGAGCTACAAACACTCCGTTTAAGAAATTATATCGCAATAATACTTTTTAATTCTGGATTTGCTGGTCTATTACCTCTACTTCAAAAGTTAGGAATGAAATTATGTTCTGAAATGAAAGGATATTCTTGGTACCTCGACAAAACGAGCATTGTTGATTCTACGAGGCATTCTAAACCAGATAAGAAAAGGTCTAGTAAAAAAAGAAAGGCCCTTCAAAAATGCAAAAGTTTAAAGTATGAGGTTCAGGAAGGCACAACATACAAATCTGGAGAGTTTTAAAACCTTCTTAAATCATTAAAAAGTTTTATTACAAATATAAACCATATTTTGCATTCTGTGAAGAATGTTATTTTTGAACATAATGGTTAACGGTATGAGTGATATTTTTTAAAGTAAATGAGAAATATTCTTATGAAATTTTTTTGAGTTTGTTCTTTGTATTATAATGAATGCTTTCTGCTAAAAGCTAAGGGTAATTTTTCAATTAAGTTATTTCTTTAATGTGTAATTTTATATGAAAAATAAAGTTTCTTAAGAAAATTCTGAGTTTTTTCATTTCGAACACCTGTATTTCATAATTTTACTGTAGAATTTGAGCTTTTTTTAATATAAAGCTGAGTTATAAACGTTAAATAATTGTATTCCTGCAAACATTTTATTTATTTTTGTGATATATATATTTTTAGAGTTGTTAGCAAAAGAGCAATTTTTTTTGTAATATTTTGGTACAAATTTCTCCATATTTGGAAAAATAAGCTTCCAAAAAATTTTTCTTGCTGTATTTTCATAGTTTTGCAACATACTTAATAAACAAATAACAATTAAATAATTATTTAAGTTATATTTTAGAAAATTGTCTCTGAACCCAGTCGGATACCTTAAGGAAGAGAAAAATATATAAGTTTAAATAAAAAATTCCCATCTGATTAGTCTAAGAATATAAAAGAAGAAAATTAACTAATAGTAAAGGAAAAAGTCATTATCTTTACAAGGAAAGGTTTTAGGGGGGAAAATTACCATCAAAATAAATATATTACCTGACTACGCACAAGTTACAAGAAATACTTAATGGTATTAATATATTGTGTTTAGATAAATCTCTCTCTGTGTATTGAATTGGGTTTCAAATGATCTGTAATTTTTTTTAATAAAATGAAATAAAACATACACAAAAAGGTAAAAATGTTGTAATATCTATTACTTAATTCGCTAAAGCCTATTTTATGATGAAGACTTATGAATTTATTATTAGAACATTTCTTGGTAAGGAAAGTGGTACATAATCTCAATTCATTAAGGCTGTCTTCGGTAAAAGTACGAGAGCTCTAACTAAACGCGAAGCACATTTTCAGACAGAAAAATGACCCAATTTCTATGGAAATTGCAATGTTATAACTCGTACCTCTGTTAACAATATAGTGTTTTTAAAAATTTCAAATATTCCGTGAATACTTTCTTTTTTATTTTAATACGTGAAGGCAAAGCCCATTTAATATTACGGTATAGGATAAAAAATGCGAAACACATTTTATACCAGAAAAAATGAATCAACTCGGTTAAAAATGGGAAGTATGATAAAAAGTACTGCTCTCTAAAGGATAGTGAAGCCAGAATATCATATTAATTTTTCATTTCTCTTATATCTGAGAAAATGTTCCAAATTCGGGTCCTATTCTTTAACATTAACCGAAAACTGCCTTAAGTATAAGAATTGTTAAGAGGTTTATTTCTTTGTCTAATATACAAAATGCTAAAATTATGACAATAAAAACGTATATCTAAAAATTACTAGTTTTTGTAATGCATACTTTTAAAGATTTTGAAAATAAAGATTCTAGGAAATGCAACGTAAAATAGGGTAATAATCACAATCGAAACTTAACTATTCAGTATAATAACAATGACTTTCCGTGACCTTTTCCTCGACTGTTACATTTCGCGGACGCGTTGTCTCTGAATAATTTAAACCTTAACAAGTTTGTGTACAAGTCTACCACGTGCTTAGTAAACCACGTGCATATTTCGAATATAACTTCATGTACACTAACATCAACTTTATTGTGAACAAGGTTAGGGTCACCCAAATGAAAGTGGCATGGTTTAATTCTATTAATATAAATTAGTATACAAAGGAAAGAAGTAATAGAAACGTAACAGAGAGATAGGCTAAACAAAGTTACCTTGTTGGCAGGGACGTCTTAAGATAGCTTGAGGCCCTGGGCCTCTACGAAAAAGTAGGCCCTGGGACTATACTCAAATGGAGGCCCCACCTATGATTCTTTAGACAGTACATAGAATACGTTGAAAAATAGTCGTACAAACAATAAAATTAAGCAAATAAATGCTTAAGCAATCAAACAAACCGGCTCGACTGACTGCCACCTTTGGAATGAATGAGTAATAGTGGTTTATGATTGCAGGCCTAGGCCTATACATGGACCACGGTCATCACAAGTAGGCAGTTGACGTATCGTTCGAAATTCCCAGTTTTTCGGAGAATACAACTGGGAATAACATTTGACCGTTGAAATTATTTAAATTATGTTCTTATTAAGGCTGAGTCGAGATGAGGCCCCCATTGCAGCCGAGGCCCTGGGCCTGGGCCCAGTTGGCCCATGCTTTAAGATGTACATGCTTGTAGGTTGAAACAAGTCTCCCAGCCTGCACAGATTTAAAGTGCATCAGTTCCTCTATATGGCAGGTCTTCAGTGCAAGAAGGAATCGAACTCATAACATGCATGCTACTAGTTTGTGACCATAACCACGAGGCTACCGTGAACAAGAAGGCATAGGAAACACATAAATTCGCTAAATTAAATACTTTTGTTTCATTATTCTTTTTTTTTTCAATTCCTACTATTAGCGCACACTCTCTCTATATTTATTTATTTATTTATCTTCGTAGAATTTTCAATCGTTAATAAAATACATTTTAAAGCGCTAAATCAAGCTGAAGTTTTATATACACGATTATTTTGGATGACAATACAGTAATTTAATTATAATTGATAAAAATTCATTGATTAAAACTTATTTAAAGAATTACAAATACAGCCACGTTGACATCATTTTTGTCGACTTAGCGACCCTTTTGGCGACTTGCATCAAAATTTGAAAAGGTTTTTTTTTCTCACATTTTAAAGCACTCATTTGAGATCAAATTTTCTATACACTATTGCTTTGGGTAAAAATACGATAATTTAATTATAATGAATTAAAATTAATTGACTGAAACTAATTATTTAAAGAATTGCAGATACAGCCACGTTGGTTTCATTTTTAGCGACTTGGGTCAAAACTGTAAGAGAATTTTTTTTCTCATATTTTAAAGCATTCAGTTGAACTGAAATTTTATAGACACGATTGTTTAGGATAACAATACGATACTTTAACGATAATTAATAAAAATTAATTACCACTTAATGTTGTGATTCTGTCATATGTATATACATATTTATATTAATTGTAACTATTTAACGAAAAAGTAGCTAAAATAAAAAAAAATTTTTTGTTGATCTAACTAGGAATTGACTTAATTTTTTTTTTATATTACTTGTTATAAATAATGATATTAATCTTATCTCAACATATCTCATTTAATAGACTTTTCAGTTTTTGAAAAAATACCATCATTTATTTTTTTCCTTTATGGGATAATTCTTAGCAGAAACTTATCTGTTAATAAGCAAATTTGGCTCCAAATTCGTCTTTTTTACACTTTTGTCTACTGCATCTAATCTCAGTTGAACTGTGCACACATATTTTAAAATCCTTCACATTGGAATAAGACTATTTTTTTTATCAGATTCTATATCAAAATATCTCTAATTAATTAATCCTTAAGGTATCCGACTACGTTCGGAACCTTGATTTTGCAAAGCATCTAAATGGACAATATTTATGATATTTAGTGTCACTTATATTAGAAAATATATATAAAATTGTTTTAAGAGTATTATTACAAGAAAAAAAATTATTTAAGTGTAATATTTTGACAAAAAATGAACATAGAATTAAAACTTTTCAAAATATTTTCCTTTTGTGAAAAATGCTTCTATTATAATAATATTTTGTCTGTATATAGCTCAGACCTCTGTACAAAGGCTCAGCTAGAATTTTTGAAATACATAACTTAGAAGTGGGTTTATCCATGTTTTACGACAACAGAGGGGAAAAGTTTAAAAAAAAAACGCCGATAATTATTTCAATCGGTTGTAACTCTGAAAATAATGCGATTTTTTTTAAAAAATATAGTTTAGAATCTCAGGAGAGGTCTTTACTTTATGTATGGAAAATGTTATTATTTTAGAAGCATTGCTTATAAAAGGAGAACATTTTGAAAAAAGGTTATTCTAAGCTCATTTTTTGCCAAAATATTGTATTTAAATGAATGTTTTTTGTCAAATTGTCCTTAAAACAATTTTATACATGTATTCTAATCTAAGTGACACTAAATATCAAGAAAATTATCCATTTATGCGCTTTTTTAAAATCACGGTTCCGAACGTAGTCGGGTACCTTAAGAAAGGTTGATTTGGAAATATGAATAATGACACTTACTTGAAGAAGATGAGAACCCAGCTCTTTTATTGCACTTTCCAAAGGGTTTGGAATGGGAGGAGCAGCTCCCCAGCCATCACCAAGACCTAAGGCGAAGACATAAGGCTAACGTAAGTCATGGTTGTGCAATATCAAAAATAATGGAAGTATAATAATCCTAAAAAGCTCAAAGCACATTCTAAAAGAATACCAGAATGGATCAATATACAAAAACAAAATTATAAAAACAATATTAAACTTGGTAAAAAATAAAATTGATACATTTTTTAAAAAAAAGCAACTGCATTAAGACTATGTTCTTTTAATACAGTGTTTCTCAAACTGTGGGGCGCGCCCCCCTAAGGGGGCGTGATAACCCTACTAGGGGGGAGCGAGAATATCAAAAAGTCGAGAATAAAAGATTATTTTTAAGAAATTATAAAAATTTACTTAAAGGAAGCAAAACACAAAATACATTCTGACATAATAAAAATACACGTTGCATTTTCATTGTTATTTGTTCTAATTTAAAAATTAGAAAAGAAAAGCAACATAATAGTTTTCTTACTACTTAAAAGTATATATATATATATATATATATATATATATATATATAATATATATATATATATATATATATATATATATAACTTACTTAAAATACCTATTACTTGAAAGTAACGTATACAAAACTTAATGCTTATCTTGATAATTTTAGTGGTTTATAATTATAAGATCGCGTATTGTAGTTTTAGCATCAAAGTACATTAAATTATTGCATTCAATACATTGTTATTGTATGGGGGGAGGGCGCGATGAAAATTATGATTGAAAATTGTGTCGCAAGTATTGAAAGTTTGAGAAGCACTGTTTTAATATCAAAGCAATTTCAGTCTTATCACAATCGTAGGATGTAAAATAAAGTAGAATATTTTTATTTTCTTTTTTATGTCGAAATGTTATATGACTGTCATCGAATTTCTTTTCTTAAACCAAAAGATAAAGTAATATTTAGATGTGAAACAAAAACAAACAAAAAAATTAATAATAATAATATTTTTATTTTATTTATTAAATTGGCAAGAGATGATCTAGTAATAATAGCCTTATTTACCATCTAAAATCCTCAAATTAGCAGTCTCGAAAATTTTGCTTAAAAAAGAATAAGAGATTCTATAGGTTCCATTCTATTTTATTAACGTCTTACTATAATAATATGAAGCCTAGTGACGATGGGACGACGAATTTTGAATCCTGGTTCAGTTATAAATAGGACATCTTTCAACTCTTCTCCTTATTTCCACACCACGTGTGTACGTTAAAACTCAGTTTTCACACACACACTCACATCAAGCAGCAGCAGTTTCTTATTATACCACAAAATAGATGGGTTCAAAAATTCTTCGATCATAATTTTTCTGCTGATTGCTTGCTTGGCTTTAAGTTACGTCACACTGTGAAGCAACACGAAAACTATAGGCGACGGACCTCGTGATTTTGAACCAAGGTCAAGTGTCGAAAATGAAATCAGTGCTGGATCCTTCGTTATGTTGTTAATTATAATGTTTATGGGTTAATTATATGAATTAATTATATTAGTTATGTTGTTAATTATAATGAGTATATGCACTAGTTAAAAGAATCATTAAAGCAGATCAGTTCAGTTCTAATTAGCTGATATTATTCAAAGTAAGAGTTAATAATACAAAATTTTATGAAAAATAACTCAATAATTTTGAATTAACCCTTAACTGACGATTAAAAGTTAGAGGTTTGCTCCCCAGTGACATCGTTTTTCACTAGCACGCGTATGCGATGTATTGGAGGGGAGGGGGAAAGAAGACTCACAAATTAGCTAATTTTTTTTTTCTGAAATTAGTAAATGTTTCACAAACACTGTCAAGGTCATTTTATTGTATTTCAAAGCCTTCGGAATAGTTATAATAATAGTACTGTAAAAAAAAGAATCGTATTTCGGACAGACGTATAAATACGCCCAGGGCACTTAAGGTACCGGTTAAGCGAGATGGATATATATACGCCGGTTGCAGTTCAGGAGTTTATAAAAATAAGAAAGAAAAAAAGTTAAAGAATAAATTAATCATGCGAGTGTTTTAATCGACCGTACTCTTTTTTACAGACACATATATGAAAATGCCTCATAAGCAAATATGAAAATTGATTTGTTCTAAATCAAAGAAGTTTCCTTATAATTAGTAATATTCAAAAGTACTTAAATAAGGCATTGCTTGACATAATTTACTTTATCTATATTGAATATAAATTAAATTTGTATATTTTTAGTTTGCTCATGTACTTAAATTTGACCCCCGTATTTATAGACGAAAAATAATTGTCATTTTCATTTTTTTAACAAAATATTCATGTGTCATTACGCAAAGCTAACTATATAAAAATTGTAAATTTTAAAATTTCAATTTTTTAATGTGACAAATTCCGTTACCAAATAACAATCCTTATTGGTTATTAACTAGTTGTACATATATACTGAGATCTAAAACAAATTTTCTTCTCTCTTTTTTATAACTCAGGTCATCAGTAACACTTTAAAGAGAGCTGAAATCATATAATTCAAATTCAATCCCTTACCAAAAAAAAAAAAACCCAAATAAATAAATAAAAACTCAGAAATGTGTTTGGCGTTCAAAAGAGAATTAAAAAGATTATTGATTAGCAGTATTATGAAAATGGCTGAATTTGATGTTTTATTTTATCTAAGAGTTTTCAGACAGAATTATCGCGAATTGCTTACGACATAGTGTTGAAATGGGAAGTAGCAGCCTGAGACGATCCTATTTATCGTTAGAAGATGGTGAAGTAACAGATAAAACGCTGTAGGAAAAATTTGAATATTGAACACGATTTTAGATTCTAACGTATTTTTTATTGGTCTTATTATTTATTATTAAGAGGTTATTATTTTAGCTATCAATAAATTGAATCATAGCCTTTTTCAAATGCCTGCTTTCACCAATAATGAACCTAATTTTCAATAAAATTTCAAAACTTCCCAAATTCCCTTATGATTCGTATTAGATTAGAGTAAAATTCATGTAAAAGGTAAGCAATATTTTTTGTCAATCGATTTATATGATTTACGAGTAATCAGGAATTCAAGAATGGTATGAAATATGTATATCATGAGTTTTACGATAATTGTGAGGTTGCCATATTTATCTCGAGAACCGTTTCTTTGTAATTTGGCTTTCTTCTTTTCAACTTTTTAGCTGATTTTTTTTAAAAAAAGACTTTGTAAAAATTCATTTGCTGAGGTCACCCTTATTGTAACTTTACAATCGATGTGATCACAGTGGGTTGCCATGAGTAATCAAAATATTAGAAAATATGTTCTATCGTTCAAAGTACAAATTATGTTACTTTACGTTTTATTTAAATTTGAATTGAGTTTTCAAAGTTGTATTTCAAAAGTTTGCTTGCTTTTTTCCCTTCCCCCTTTCTCCCTCCCCCTCTTTATCTCTCATTTGAAAATATTCAACATTTTTACTAATAAGAACAAAATTCAAATGAATTCTAAGGGCTTAAAATCCTAATAATTAAAACAAAAATATTTTAATTACGTAAGGTTTTATTGAAAGTACATTTTTTTAAAACAAAGAAGGGAAAAAAAGAAAGAAAAAAAAGAAAGAAAGAAAAAGAAACGAAGGAAGAGATGATGTTCGATTAATACAGCTCTGGTATTAAGAAGAGTTTGTAAATAAGAATAAAAGGTCAGATTTTATTATTTTTTTAATATTCAATCAAATAAGTAGAAGATAATTCAAAATCACAAAGTTTGCCAAAGTGTTGAATAATTAATCTTTAGATCTAAAAGTAGTGCAACTGTAAAATTTCAAAAATATAGCAACACTAGACATTACCCACGCGCTTTGTTGTGTAATGTTGTATGATTATACAGGGCGTCCCAGGATTATTGGGACAAACTTTAAGGGAAGATAGGGAACATCACAAGGATTCAGATTTGCATAGCAATTCATGGTGGATAACGTTTTCGTTCGGCGCGAGGTAGCATTGTTCACAAGAGCATTGGAAGAAACAGATTTGCATTACTGGGGTCATTTGAGCTATCATTGTCCGCAGATGAGTAGGAAACAGTTTTACGAACATCTAGCTAGCAGATATGCACCTGGTTTACGAATTGGCAGAAGGAAATGCGCCAGCAGCAAAAAGATGGTATTGAGAAAGGTACAACGAATAGATTAACCAGACAGTAGGTTGCTTACTTATTTGCATCAAAATTTATGACGGTACTCTTTGAAGATGGTATGAGTGTAATGGTTTGCTTTCAAGTTGCAAAACGCAATGAACACTACTCCGAGATCCTCTTGCTGCTCGTATGCTGATACTTGGATTCCTTCGAACGGTGTCCAACATATTTTACTCCATGCTGGAGGTTCAAGTCACTCAGCTCCCACTGTGAGTATTGCCTTGTAATGATCCCTATTCACACAAATTTTGATGCAAATTTAGTAAATAATCGGCGGTCCGGTACATTTCTCTGTGGGTACCTTTCACGACACAATATTTCTACTGCTCGTGCATTTTCTTCTGTGAATCAGGTGCATATCTGCCAGCTAGGTGTTCGTAAAACTGTACCATGCTTCTCTTCAGGTGATGACAGTTCAAATGACTGCGGTAATACACATGTCAGTTTCATCCAATGTTCTTGTGAACAACGCCACTTAGTGCCGAGCGAAGATGTTTCCGACCATGGATTGCTATTCAAATCTGAATTCTTTGCGATGTCCCCTATATCCCTTTAAAGTTTGTCCCAATAATCCTAGTAAAATTAATATACAGGGTGTGTATATTTATTTTAAGCTACTGGGGTATCTAAGTTCCAGTATTAAATTTTTCGATTCCTTTCAAAAACATTCTTATAGTCCGCGCCTCTTGGTTTAAAAAGGCCAGGACTTGAGTTTCTAAAGTAAAAGTATATTTATATCTTTTACGCCCGTAACTCCACCCTTGGAGTCGATTTCCCGGACAACTCAATTTTAGTAAATCTTTGCTGAACAGAGAAAAGAAAAGAAAAGAGAAAGGGGACTTGTGCCAAATTTCAAGTTTGTGAGTCTAATAGTTCCGGAGATTTCGAAATGAGTGTGTGAGTTACTTTTGTCCTATATACATATAGAGAGAGAGATTACAAAGCCTAGTTTTTAAGAAAATAAACCGTTCAGCAAACGATATCAAAAATGCATTTTTTTTTCTCAAAAGAAACTAACTTATTTCTATTTATATAATATATTAAAGTAGGATAGTTTTAGATGACAATTCATTTTATAGTGGGAACTGTCATTGAATAATTTACTTATGCAGAGTCCCGAAAACTCGGCCTAATGTGGACAGAAGGATGGCAGAGTTTGTGATAATTCCGAGCAGTAGCGCATACAGGAACTTTTCAAGGGGGGTGGGTCCGGGGTTGAAAGTCCACCATTCTCGTATCAAGCACCAATACGCCACCCAACACATTCTTTTGATTTTGTCGACTTTCGGGAACAAAAAACAGTAAAAAATTAATTATGGAATAAATAATTAGCATTAATTAATAAAATTGATTATTTATAATAAATACTTGATTAAATTCACGTACTACGTACATAGGATTATAATACATCGAAAAAAAATCAAGGGCTTTGGAAGGGGTCCGGAGCCAAGGACCTCTCCCCTTTGTGTGCGCCACTGATGCCGGGTTATCGAGAATGGAATTTTAAAAATCGGATTTTAGTGTGTTTTCTCAGAAAATATTGTACTGCACTTGCATGTATAGCTTGCTTGAGAATACAGCAGAAAATAAACTGCCCAAATGCCCTTGAACAAAGGAAAAGTACTTACTTTATGAGGGTATAGGGCATTTTCGATATGAAAATGAAAATTAATGTATGCATAGTATACAGTAATTTACATGATCAGACTCATTTCAGAAAAATACTTCATGAAGGAATAAAGCTGTCTATATAATAAAAGTTAAGTAGCCGACTTTGCAAAAACTGGTTACTTTTTTAAAGAAATGCGTAATGTCCTCTTTGTCTTCCGTACTGCTTTTGCTGCTTCATCACAAAGACGACGAGGGAACATCAAATCCATTACCGAACCCCCTTGTAGTTCAAAATACCGAAGGGTGGTTTTGACAGCCTTTAGTCTATCACTATGTGATATTTTAGGAGTTTGTACGATGTCTCCAACGATAATAAGAGAGGGGATAGGTAACGAGAAGGTAACTGTAAAGGCGTGACCGAGTCATCCAGTCTGTCTGGTTATCAAGTGCTGAGTTTTTGGGACTCGACTGTATTGCACAGGACTGCTCGACAGGGTGTTTGCCGAATACGACCGACAAATTCAGAAGGGTGATAGCGGGCAGGATGGGGACCACAAATCACCATAGAACAAGGGGTTACAAACCACATTTAGTCAGAGTAATCCGTAAAAAGAGTAATGAAGGGTGTGATGTCGAGTGCAATGAAAAGGAGCGATAAGAAGTAAGAAATACATTTATTACACGTAAAACCTGTTTACAATACGAACAATGCATCCCAGCTCGACGTCAGAAATGTAACGACAAGCGACTGCTATTGGAATTGCTCGAAGTTGCGGCCGATTAGGTCATAGCACAACCGCGACACTGACGGGCGAAGGATTGTCGGACGCGTTCAAACAGTGCGGTGTACTGGTGATGTCAGCTGAAGCGACGAGGATCCAAGACGTGAAATCCTCCACTGGAGCCACCGGCGTTTCATACATAAGCGATTTTAGGTGGTCCCTGAAGAAGAAATTCAATTAACTGAGATCCGGGGAGCATGGAGGTCAGGAAACAGTTTAATCGCGTCCAATCTACCTCTCAAAATGTATAGGATGGAGGTGGTAAAGCCCCGGAATCGGAAAATGTACTGGTGTTCTATTGTGCAGGAACCACTAGTCCTGATGCGCAGTGGCTAGTACTCCCTGCAGCAACTCCAGGAGAACGTACTGTAGGAAAACATTGTATTTTGCGCCATTGAGACATTCGAGCAGTATATGTATATTTCCGCATTCTTTTGGCTACTCCCCTCGTCCAGCTTATGGTTCTCCCGAAATCTATTATTATCCCGATGTTCACTAACTAAACGTGGCTTACGACCCCATGTTCCATGGTGATTTATCGTTTTAACTACTCCTCTGAATTTGTCAGTCTAAATTGGCAAAACTCTATATATTTTCTTGAATCATTTATAGAATATGTTTTCTTGAGCACAGAATTTCATGAGGCGTTTGCAAATGAATTATTTTCCAGAATAATTGAGCACATGGCGATAGAAAAGAAAAACAAGAACGGAAAGAAAGAATAATAATTGGTGAAAAAACTGAAAGGATAAAAAAATGCAGAGGAAAAAAAGAGAGTGAAGTTGTTTGAGTAAGAAAGGCTGATTCCAATCTTCATGAATAATGTCATAGCAAATGAATCTAGTTTTAACAAATGTTTATATTCTGTTTTATTTACCTTAGGACTTAAGGAAATAATTCATAGTTTTGATCCTAAGGATGATTATATTATTTTATATTTGAATCTGTTTGAAAAACAACTGAGTTTTTCAAAAATGCTGAAAAAAGTGACTTGCGTGTTTAATTGGTTTTCTCCCAATTGGTATAGCTAATTATATTTAGAACAAGTACCGATATATTTCGGCAGCTTTTCTCCCTTACATCACAAAAATTATTATATCATCTGGCATGATTATTATTTTGAAGCCTTTTTGAAGGTTGAACATCATAATCAAGCATTACAATGTTTGTACAACTGTACAACGTATAAAACCCGGATCAAATAAAGAAAAAAAAATCTGCGGAGTATAAAGAATATTTCCTTGATTGGATGCTATTGATCGATTTAGAAGACACTAAGCAAACTACAAGAATCCATCAAAGAGGCTTATATATATATACGAGGAAAAGTCAAAAAGTATAGGGACTTTTGTAATTTCTCTTTCCAAGCCTGTACTGACACTGGAGCAAGTCATTCATTTTGTTGGAGAAATATTTACTCTTTCCTTTGAAAACAACAACTGAAATTCGAAATAAAACAAATTAATTCGTGCCTTACTGATAGACGAAAGGAAGGTTCACCTTTTTCTCGTACGAATGCAGATTTTGAGTGAAAATAATTTCCACAGCACAGCTTTCGCATTAGCTAAAGGGAATCGTACATCTTAAGATTTGTTAACAAGTGCCATGAGACTTTTATTTAATTTAATTAAATTTTTTGAACGTGCCATGTTGTTATATTTATATGCTTATGTTATTTAAAATCGTTTGGCAACAATGTTATATTTTGTGATCTCGGAAAATATTTTAGTTTTGATGTTCCGTTTGGAAAAAAACTTTGTAGGGAGATGTTATTATAAAAATATTATTCTAGCAACGTAGATATGTGCATCGATTTATTCTAAGAAATGGTTTCACTGAATACAGTACAGTTTTGGAATTGATTTTCAACGACATCCTGGAATTATGCTTTTCATTTAAAAGCAATGTTGGAGCTTAAATAGTAACCCGCGGAAAACATAGTGATAGATATAAAAAAAGAGGTACTTGTGATGCATGTCATTCTTTGAAAAGTACGAGTATAAAAAGCCTATAAACAAAATATACCTTTTGAATTTAATGTTATAATTAATATTAAACAAAAGTCAAGAAAAAAAAAGGAAGAAAATAAGTTAACGCAAGAAAGAGATGACTTGTAAATCATGAATGTAACATTTTTTACCTGATAAGTGCACAGCAAAGTGAAATCAATTTTTTTTCATAGTTATTGATTTTAAGCATAATTGTTTTATCTTCATAAATACATTTCTCATTTTCAAATTTTTCATGTATTGTACCGGAATTTTCGTTTTCCGAATACTTCTAAGACTATTATTTGTTATGTAGATTACAGAACTGTAAATATACCAATTTTTTTAAAAAAATTAATTGACAATATATTTTACTTGCTCTGAATTTTTTTATTTTTAATATACCTTTCATACAAAACAAGTACTTTCTATTAAACATATTTTTATTCGAATACAATCTAAAGTTTCTCGTGTAGTATTTCAATTTTTTTTATGAAAATGTTCTCTTAAAGTTTGACGCACTCTACATTTTTATAACTATATTCAGACTTTGAAATTTCTTCATTATTCATGATTAAAAGGTCAACCTAAAAAACAATTGCAATATTTTCATCACGTACTTTTTTTTTCGGAAAAAAAAAAAAATCTCAAAAATGTTTGAATAGTTTTAGGAATTTTCAAAACTTTCAGAAACAAATATAATTTTTAGATCCCATTCTCTAATGAAAAAGGAATAGAGTTAACGACAGAAGTTCCAATAAAAAGTATTACCACAATATCTGAAGATTTTTTTTCAATTTATTCAAATGAGATCAATTATTGCATCCATATTAGAATCATTATCATCTCATTTGTTCCATTAAATTGCAGAAAAGAAATATAATAAAACAGAGAATAATTTTACCTAAAAAAAAAAATGTATTTATTGGGTTTAGTTTAGGTATAAGAATGAAACTCATTAAGTTCTAATGTAAAATATTACTTTGCAATCTAAGAACGTCCTCAATTATTCAAATCAGAATAATTATCGTATCAGTTTCACAAACACAATTTCATTTCGTCCCACAAAAGCTGCTACAAGCAAAAATCAAAATGCAGGGAAATAATTTTACACACAATGAAACCTGCGCATTTCTTTATCAAGATTTCACTTACGAAAACACTTGAACAATTCCTTTGTCTGTAATGTCATTCAAATCCATTTGTTCAAGAAAACGGCGGAAAGTCAGGACGCTATTCGTGAGAAGGAAGACGAAGCGTAGGAAATTAGTAAGCACATTTGTGTGTACAAAACTATCACATATCCTTTCTTCAACTTTTAAACAGCGCTTATTACACTCCAACAGTAATTGAAAAATTCTTACCCTATCCTGTAAAAAAGGAAGAATGCAAAAAAGGAGGAAGCATTTCAAGAAATTCGTATACGCTTCTTCATCTGTGTCTTTACTTAACTCCAGTGAATGCATCTACTTCTTATATGAGTAAATAAGATTTATCTTTTTCAAAGCGTCACTATAAAAGGTTCTGATTATTGTAACAATTCCATAAATCAATAATAAGAAATTAATTTATAAGATGATGGCCTGGATAAAATTTTCTACTTGCTCTAATAGATACTTTTGCTTTTTAGCCTTTGTTTTTCCGATTATTGAATTTTGCCTAATAATATCTTAGTTTCTTGAATCTATGTACAACTCTCATTGAAAAACCCAAAATATGTTCGGTTAATTTCGAAATAAAGTGCTCTCTTTTCAAAATCTTTTTTCTCTTAAAACATTCAAAGCAGAACAAATTGAAAACAAAATTCTTGTTCTAAACACTTTTTTATTCAAGAAATTAAGTTGAAATATGTTTAGAAAGTTTGTTTATTTCACTTCTTTTTTTTTGGATAAAAAGTCGAATTGTTATGCTTCAATTTTGAAAAGCATATAAATGGATAAGTTTTTGATATTTAGTGTTAATTGAGTTAGAGAGTATACATATAAAATTATTTCAAATATATATATATATATATATATATATGTGTGTGTTTATAACACTGCAGTATCCATTTTATAATTTTTAATCTCGATTATTCATATGTCCTTCATTGTGTGATTTTACTACTGTCTATGTGTTTTTCGAATGTTATTGTTTGGATGTTATCTCTTGTTTGTAGAGAATTAGCCTATATATATATATATATATATATATATATATATATATATATATTTAAATGCAATTTTTTGGCAAAAAAATTGGAATGAATGACATATTTCCAAAACATTATCTTTTTATGATAAAAGACTTCTATAACAATAATATTTTGTCTATATATATCGCTAAGAATTATATACAGAACAAGAACTAGAATTTTTGAAGTATACAATTTAGAAGTGGATTTATTCATATTTTAGTATAGAGAAATTTTAATAAAAAAGACACTGGTTATTACTTCGAATAATCAAAACTTTGAAAATAATGTGGTTTTTTTCAAAACTTTTGATTCAGTTCCTGTATAGAAGGCAAAATATTATTATTATAGAAGCATTTTTCATAAAAGAAGAATGTTTTTTTGAAAATTTGTCTTTCTTTCTTAATTTGTTTTTAAAAAAATTCCTTTTAAAAAGTTTTTCACGTAATAATATTCTTACAACAATGTTATATATATATATTCTATAATTCAACTGACATAAAATATCTAAAAAAAATTCATTTATATGCTCTTTCAAAATCACGGTTCAGAACGTAGTTAGTCATTTTATAACAGAAAACATAATGTAAATATAATTGGATTACAACTTATAAAATGAATAATTAACATGAAGGTGTGAAAGAAAGTGTCTTTCGGTAACAATTCTGACCAAAATTTTGAATAATAATATCATTGATTAAAAAGTTTAAAATGTTAATATCACATTGATTAATTTAGATGAGTAATACTGAAAATTATCTTTGCGTATCAAAATAATTTTCTGCTATCCCGCGATCTTCAGAAACTTCTTGATTAACAGCAAAATTATTTAGAAAAAAATTTAATATTTTCCCAAATGAGCTCTAATCATATTTTGTGCCTTATCACTTCATGTTTTCGTCCATATATATACCTTCACCCTTTCATAAATAATTTTTTATGAATGCCAAGTTCAACTTCGCACATTACATCATCAAATTTCACTCAATAAAATCATTTCTACGGTGTAAGCAAAAATGCGAGTATAGCAAATATTCTAACAATATTCAAAACCTGAACAATTTCTTTCCATTGTAAACTAATAAAAGGTTGAATTTCGGAACTTCTTAGATCCAAATTTGCAGCTTTAGTTAAACTTTGGTGCAGAGTAGTTACAGCCAGTATAAATTCGATTATTGTTTTAAATTTAATATATAAACCCTCTTAATGGTTTGAAAAACTCACTGAAAATGAGTTTGATTTATATATTAACAGCAGTGGCGCACACAAGGGGGGTGTCCTAGGGGTCCGGAGCCCCTCCCAAAGCCCTTGATTATTTATAATTCTTATATAATACGTAAAATTTAATTAAGTATTTGAAATTAATGATTAATTTTATTAATTAATGCTAATTATTTATTCAATAATTAATTTTTTACTGTTTTTTGTTCCCGAAGATCGACAAAATCGAAAGGAGCATGATACAAGAATGGTGAACTTGCGACCCTGGACATCCCCCTTGAAAAATTTCTGTGTGCGCTACTGATTAACAGTGAATATAGATCGAAACATTCGTTTTTCAAAATTTCAAAACCTACCTATGCGGAAAAGATGTTCTATGGCGCATAGATGAAGGAGAAAATAAAATAAAAAATTAATTTTTACGTTAAATGCTGCCGCAAGGAGAATAAAATTTAGGTACTTGGCCTTTTTTTTTGTATGGAAAAAAAATCTAAGTTGTTTTAGTTAAAGAAAAACACAGGCATTTTAATACTTTTCATCATTTATTCCGATGAGGTGGCACCTACTAAAAAGTTTAAACACACACACACACATCAGGTACTTTTAACAGCTTCTTGAGTGTTATTGAAATGACAGTGCATGAGAAAGCGGAGGTCAAAATAAAGCTTGGGTGAATTAAGCGAATTTTGACGTCGCACTATGCAGCTACTCGAGGAAATAAAGCACGGATCTGATTGATTCGACGGAGCGGGAGAGACAGCTGGGGTTATGAAATATTGCAATGTACATAGTACTACATGCTACTCCAGTGCCTCTCAAACTTTCAATGTTTGCGACCCAATATTCAATGATAGTTCTCAATCGCGTCCCCCCCTCCTCCTCCATACATGAACAGTATATTGAATTCAATGATTCTATACTTTGAAGCAAAAGCTACAATACGACTTTAACTTCTTAAGTGTCACCTGCGTATATAAACTTCTCGCTCAATCAAAGCTTTAATTGCTCCGGACGTATATATACGTCTTTCCAAAATACCATCTTTTGTGTGCCCTACTGTCCATAAAATTATTCCGAAGGCTTTGGAATGCAATAAAAGGGCATTGACAGTGTTTTTTTGTTGTTTTGTTTTTTGTGCTTATTTATTCCTTTTCTCCCCTCCCCCCAATACATCACATAAGTGTGCTTACGGGGAAAGCGGTTGCATTGGAGAGCGAATCGCGTAACTTTAAATCGGCAGTAAAGGGATTAATTATAAACCTTACAAATTATCAGGATGTTTTAATTTTTGTATATAATTGAATATATGGCAAGCCCATGAGGCCACCGGTAATTATTAAACTTGTTCTTAAATTAGTATTGTTAAGTTAATTGTAAAATGCATTTGCAGTACTGATACATTTATAAGTGTATTGTCTCAGTGTAAATGTGTATTTTATTTTTTTATTATGTCAGAATGTATTTTGTTTACTTTCAGTAAAGCATCGTTTCTTGAACTGTGGGGCGAAAATATATCGGAAAGACGAAAATAAAACATTTAAAAAAATTATTAATTTACTGAAAACAATCAAAACGAAATACATTCTGAGATAATAAAAAATAATAAATATGTATTTTTGTGTATGTGTGTTGTGTAAATGTGTATTTAAAGATACTCATTTACAATTATATAATATACTTATAAATATATCGGTACGCCACAATGTGTATTTGATAGTTAATTTAACAATACTAAGTCAAGAACAAGTTTAATGAATACTACTGTTTCAATTGGCTTATACAAAATTCTATGCAAAATTTATAGTATTTATCTTGATAATTTATACAATTTATAATTAAAGTCGTATTGTAGCTTTAGCGTCAAAGTACTTTATTATTTAATTCAATACATTGTTATTGTATTGAGGGGGTCGCTATGAAAATTATGATTGAAATTTGGGTCACAAGCATTGCAAATTCGAGAAGCACTGCAGCAAAGTAATAATTTTTCTAATATTCTTTTGTTTCCAACTTTTCAAAATGCTAGCGCCCCTCTCGTAGACTTATAACGACCTCTAGGGGGCATGATCCACAATTTGAGAAACGCTGCGCTACTCACTTATTAGTTATCATCACTTTTGGTTACTTATATTGTACAAAAGTAATTTGAGTCTAAAATCATCTAACCATAATTAAGTCTTTTTCCATTTTTTTTTCGAAAATTCAACCCCTTTACAGCAATATTAAACTTGAAATTATTTTTTTAACTATTTTTCTCCTAATTTCCATAATATAAAACACCTACTCCGTGTAGGTCGGGTTTCGATTATTAATACTTCCCCCCCATAGAATCGTGATCCTCCCATGCACTATATTACCATGTTATTAAGAAAAAGAATGTCTAATTGTTTGGATTCGACAAATACAACTTCTCATGTTTTCAATTCACACTCGTTTGGCCATGAGATTCAATCTTTCCTTATTGAATGGATGCTGTTCTACCTAACATGTTATCGCTTATGTTTCTATTTATAACTCGATATATACAGGGAAGTTCAAAGTGTATCTTTTTTATTTCCTCCAATTTTTTTCAAAATGAAATACAAACTCAGTAAAAGCTAAAATCAAGGGCGTGACGTCAGAGGAGATGTGAGGGCACGCAATACGCGTGGAATCAACGCGCGCTGTACTAAACAACTTAAAAAGGAGGAAACGCCTATTTCCAGACGTTCACTGCAAGTCGAAGTGATATCGTAGATTTAATACGGCAACTAAAAAAAACTACTAGGCCACCTTTACACATGGAAGAAAGATCTGGAAGCTTGATGACGTGCGTACTCTGACGAGTGTTGCCCAAGACTAGGAATTGACTAAAGTGTCGTTTCACGAGCTTGGAAAACTTTTCAAATACATAGCTGTAAGAAAGTAAGTTTGGTGGTCAGCCAAAGAAAACAAAGATAAGTAATGATCAACCATCATGAAAGTGAAAAGAATAAAATAAGATAATAGGCATCGTTGCTCAGCTTAAATGTATTGCATCGGAGGACAGGTATATCAGTTTACTGTGGGCAGATGTCTTCGTATAAGAGGCCTATTTATCCGCTGTTCTGAATCCTACATATTATTGGCAGCAGCCCATCGGTAGCACAGTTTAAAGTGCTGTAATGAACACAACCCCTAGACATCTCATTAATGGAGTTATGTTCTGTTTATACTGATGAGAATCGTTTTAGTCTGACCAGCGATTCTCGGTGTCAATTGGTACCGAGAGAGGTAGGAGAGTTTGCTTTTTCATTCCACTAAAATAAGGGAAAGAGAACGTTAGGGGTGCTTGTTACGGGAGAACTTATCACGAATGAACGGATGGAGCTCCACATTTTTCATAGATTCACTTAACGGAGATAGGTACTGTGATTAAGTAATCCTCGACCATGTCTAAGATGTCATTGGCTAAGCCTTTCTTCATGTCGACTACAACGTAAACCACTTAGATCTCATGCTATTCGGAAACTTCTAGAGAGGGGAAGATATCTGTAGAATGGATCAACCAGCATACTCCTCTGATTTAATTTCCATTGAATTTGTGTGGAAGGTTTTGAGCAGACGTCTGATGGCATGATTGTATTATACGGAGAACACATCAGAAAATTGACAGATGCTCGCTAAAGAACGCGAACTCTTTTCTTTATAACTGTTGGATAATCTGATGTTAAGTATGACCAAACAGTGCAACGCAACCTTTGCATATCCCTTAAGAAAAGATTTTGATTTATGCTTTTCTTCGCGGCTAGATAGTGTTTTGTACCCACGCAATTCCGTCAACAAACATTTTTTCTGCGTCTTTCCATACTGTAGCATCCTTTTGCTGATATATGCTTTCTTCCTTCTTTAAGTACTCTAGTGTGTTTCTGTAGTATATATATAGGGCTGCGGATTGATATTTTTTACCTTTGCAGACCTATTACATTCCCCAGTAGCTGGTATCACTTTTTTAGTGCGGCACCATATAGGCGATACCAATTGCCACAAGTAATTTTGACACCCAGTTTCCTCCCCAGAAGGAGGCATCTGAGATCTGACGATGCGACCTTTGGAAAAGAAATTTAATTTTGCCGAGTACCTAAACCTAACAGGAACTCAAAGGATTTTTTACATACCGCATAATCATACGATATGGACGCTGTCGATTTTCTGCATCATGAAAATCTACCGACTTGGTCTGGAGTCGAACCCGCAACCTTCGGTGTAGAAGACCAGTTACAAACCAACCACACCATTCAACCAGCTGTAGTATGTATTGTATCTCCTATTTGAGAGTTTGCGCAATTACGACAGAATCAGGAAAAAGTTGCTTAAGTTTATAACTCTCTATATAAAGACTAAGAAGAGAGATAAAAATAACCCATGAAAATATTTTCCGTCAATTAACTCTTAAATGAAAAACAATGGCATTAAGTTTACTTAAATGAAGGAAAGCACGTTCATTAAGTGTATATTTGCTACCATTAAGCACCATTGAAAGCATATTTACTCCATCTTTCTTAGATATAATTTAACCAAATTACATAAAAGCAGTTTAATAATGTCTGATTGAGAGATCGAAATAAATCGAACGTTTATCATAGCGAAGATGTGTGGGGTACTTAACTTCAGTAGTTTCCTTTAAATCCATAGAGAGAAGAAAGTGAAGTGCCAACTTAAAACATCGATTTTTATCGCCTGTCCTTTGTTGGAAATTTCGAGGCGAGTTGGTTAATGTAAATGATATTTTTTGAATCGAATAAATTTGGCAAACATAAATGTCTTAAGACGCAGAAAAAATTATGTACGATGAAATATATAATCAAATCCAATTAATTTGGGTATTGCAGAACAATGTATTTCTAATAGTAAAAACTTTAGATAAAATTGATTAACTTTGAAATTTTGAGTACGAGTCATTGATAGACAATATTTTATGTTAACACGTTTAAATTTTAATAAATTACATCTGGAATTGTTGAATTATAAAACGAAAATTATTCCAGATACGACTTAGAACAATATATAACTCTTTTCTAAAATATAACGTAATCAAAATATCTCTTCACAATAATTGAGCAAATAATAAAACCTTGCTTCATCGTTTCAATAAGCTAAATTTATGCTATGTCATAATGTAATAACATGCTTCCAGCCAATCGGTTTATGAGTTTCGTTGTTGCCAGCTTTTGCTTTTTGCAGACCCTTTTAAAAAGTATATATTGGTAACAATAATAATGCACACAGATAATTAAAACGCACTTGATTTAAAAGTATACGCATAATAAAGGTATTTTTTTTTAATTTTGAAAAACCTTTTGAAGAATCTTAGTATTTGAAATCTTTATCTAGTTATCAAATCTGAAATTTTATTTAAATTTTATGAGTCGAATAACTAATACAAATGTAATGTCAGTTTTGAATTCAATGTAGAACACGTGATTACATTTAGCATGTAACCCAAGTAACCATCGTGAATTTTGTCCATTGAGACAGTAAATTAAATAATTACTAATATTCTATAAGCAAAAAAAAAAAGTGCTATCATAAAGTAAACGAGGCCTTTGTATATGAATGCTAACTATCTATTTGCTCTATGAAGGTCAGTTAACATCTTAATAATTATTTCTTCAGATATTTACAATTATAAATAAAAACTTTATTTATTATTTAAAGAAAATTGTGCAAAAAGTGAGGGTTGAGAAAATTCTTCTATTACTGTGTTTTCAAACTACATTTGACATCTCAAAGATTATAATGTCATGTAACAGCAGAGATAAATATTATAAAAATGCATTTGATACAGTAATTACTGTCAAAAATAGGAAAAATGTATCATTTACAAAAGTTTTGAAGATGCAACTAATTTATTTCTTTTTCACAATCGAAGAAAAAAATTAGTACAGTCGGACTTCCACTTTACGAACCTCTGTTTAGTGAATTTTTCTATTTTGATGAACTTTTTCCTGGAAGAAAGACTATTTTATTATTTTCTTCGTAAAATAATCTCCAAATAGCGAGGGGCATTTTCTATTAGACGAACATTCTCTCTTGTGGTTCGATCTGAATTTTTTTCTTCCTATTTTAAAAACATTTCTGAACATTTCAAATTATTCTTTCTTTTAGCACATTTTAAGATGACCAATGGCCTTGACCTTGTTTTACCAGGTGCCTAACTCGCCCTAGAGCAATAAAATTACCGTAATTTCTTAAATTAAAAACTCAAATAAAATTAACAGATTTTATGAGTAATTAAATTTAAGAACGCATGGGGTAATGTATGCTTAAAATTCTTGGTTATAAAATAATGTACGTTTAAAATTACTTGTAGGCTTGAAATTAGAAAATGTCGTTAAATTTCATTAATTTTAATAAAAAAATTTTTTTAATTTAAAAATACAGTGTATTCTTGTACTATATATATATATATATATATATATATATATATTACCTCATGTTTTCCTTGCAGATTTCTTTTTGATAGACAAGATTTATAAAACAGATATTAATTTACAAAATAAGAGTTAATAATTATTATTTTTAATAATATATAGTGTTTAGTAGGCCCAGCGGTCGAGTGGTAGCTTCCACATTACAGGTGCGTGTTCTATTCCTGGGCTGGGCAAGGTCAAATAAACCTTTCATCCCTACTGCAGTGGGTCGATAAATGAGCACCAAGCTTGATTGAGGACTTAAACACTGGGAGTCTCGCTTTAGACTGACCACCTGATCGGGACATCTGCTCATGCACCTCAGCACCCAATGGCCATGTATACTGGGATGGACACAGTAGGCTCTGGCCATCATGGGCTTTGCGCCACTGAGTTTGAGTTTGAGTTTATATAGTGTTTATGAATTTAAAATTTGTTTTATAGGGGCTTATAAAGTTACATTATAAAGAATGAATATCTGTTTAACGAATTTTCCACATAACAAACTTTTATTCAGGATTTAGCGACTTCGTTAAATAAAGGTCCGACTGTGTTCGAAATTTCATCTATGTCGATATGTTCTTTCAAATCTGCACTAAAATTTTCTCTTCAAAACACAGACTGTAATTGTTTCCACAATAGTATTGTGTTTAAACGATATATAATAGATTCTAGGTTGATCTTTCCAATAATTTCCTGCTAAGTTTTGAGAAATTCACCCTCCAGTTCTTTAACCATTTCGGTGGCCTTCATTCAAATATCACTATGTCAGTCGTTCTGAACTATTCTTTGTCTTTCGAGGGCCAATGGTCAATGAAACAAACGTGTGAGAGATGAGGAAAAACGTTTATATACTGTCTATTTAAGTGAAGGACATTTCTTTCATTCTTGATGTACAGTTTCGAAAAGAAAAATAATGATATGGTTTTCAAACAACAAAAATTCTAACAATTACTTATTACATTTTTTCCAAGGTCATCATTGTTTTTGAATCTTAAAAACAAGTATCTAACTTGTTTAAAATAATCAATTGCTAGAATTTTGAGAATAGGGAGTACGGTTTTATGACGTCATCAAAACGTCCTCTGTATTTTGTTGCCAATTCGCTGAAAAATATTTGTTTTAATAGAAAATATATTTAAAAAATTCAAAACGAATTGTCAGTAGTATATAAGAAGCTAGAGCTTGATATCAAAGGAAACACTGTTATAATAATCAACACGATCGAAAATAAAATATACTTTTTAGAAAGTATGGAACACTGTTATCTAAATAAATAAAGTGCAAAAATCAGATTTGAAACAATCAAGTTCTAAATTCTGATAAATCAATTTTCACTTAAAATTAATACTAAAAGAAATCCTTGCTTAAATCTATGATTACGTTGCTATTGTATTAAAAATATATTGCTATTCACTCATAACAGTTTTGTTAAACACTGATAAGTGTTGATCAGAATCAGACAATACACAAATAATTTCGAGTATTTTTTAAGAAAAAAAAATGCATTTGCTTAGTGATTATCTGTGTTTTTAGGAGAAAAGTGGCTAACTCAATCACCCATAACTAGATATCTGAAACTAGTAAACTCTGACAAATGTAAAATTTGGCAAGTTTCTTTCTTTTATTGAGTAGAGATCTGTTGAGAACGGAGTTTGCATAAATCATCTCTCAAGTGGGGTACGGGGGTATTATAGAATAAGAAAATTACATTTTTGAACTGTTAAATCACCAGACTTGAAATCTGCCAGCTATGTTTCTTTTGTTGAGAAGCGATCCACTGTGAACGGGTTTTGTGGAAATCGTCTCACACAGCCGCTGAAAAGATAATATTTTAGATTTAACTCTTGTATTAGATCTATATATTGGTAGATAGATGAACTTGGGTAATAGCGGGTAATGTAGCTGTATTTATGTGTTTGACTTTGCTATTTTACTTGCTTAAGTGATTTTGCCTCGAAATTTAATTTGCTTTTATCTAAAAATTATTCAAAATATTATTTAAATTTTGACCTTATTAAAATTTTTTCTCATTCTTCTATCGCGAATGTTTTATTTTTCAATTCATCTTTGCGAAGAATTGGTGTACCTGCTAGTATATAATTATGAAGTTAATAGTTATATCGAATATGTGTGTGGGGGGGATTTATGAACACAAAAAAATTGTGTGTGTGATTACATTCATTCTCCTCTTCACTTTTAATATTACTTATTTAAAATGCATTTTTTTCTTCAAAAATCTGAATATTTAAGTTAAAATTTAAGTGTTCTGCTTTCATATATTAAACTTTAGGGAGAAGAGTTTTTTCGCATCTTTAGTGAAAATGTAATATCACAACGTATATAAAAGTGTTTGTTTTCATTTATTCGTGATAATTTACATTTTTTAGCATCTAGAAAAGATATATGCTCTTCTTGTTAGCTATATTTTTAATTGCTTTATGTTTACAGTTAGAGTTAACATGATGTTTCGTAGATAATAAGACTAGGTTTTATATTAACATGTTGCAATAGATACATTAGGGCTGTAACGAGTTTTTAACTGTGATTTCAGTTGAAAACTGCTTTCCGTAGCGAAGTCTTGATTTTAAGTAAATGTAAGCTTCTATTTAAGTGCTAGTCGTGGAGTAGGCAGGGTGATGGTTGAAAATTGATCCTAGGCAGAAAGTATAGTGTGAGCGACTGGTGGTCGCCCACTTCGTATTATTAATTCCAGAAGGAAGAATTAAGAGAAAGGGAAGCCGCGTCCACCTTACGGCTGAAGATTGAGCAAGTTGATAACAAGAGCTTCAAGGACATTGATAAGATAAGTGATCATATTTATATAATAAGATTAATAAGTTTTATTGCTCTTATGGTTTAGTTATCAGAGTGCACATTCTCAGTAATTCTCATAAAGTCTCATAAGTGTTAAAGGCTAAATAAAAGTGGTTAACTTTAAATAATATCTGCTTCTTTCTCGAACCCTCTCACACCTGCGATCGAAGGATCGCGACAAGGCTTATGTTCAGGAGATTTCTTATTTTTTCCTGCTTATTTTATGTACATTTAAAAATCCCATTTTTCTTCATATCCATGCCCCGAAATGCTTATTTGTTCCGTTACTCAATGCTATTTGCAGTTTTCTACGGAAACATCAACATGAAACCTCAAACCCCAAGTTCAGCCTGAGTTTTTTAAGAATCTATTTGCTTTAATACCCATAACATCTCAGATCGGAAACAGAGCTCTTTTTAAGTGTTCACGTTCTCTGCTCATTGCTATATTGACAACACATCTTTCTGTTACTTTTTTCGAGTCATACCATGGATTTAACTGTCATCTCCAGCAAGACAGATGTGAGAATTGTCAGTGAAGAGCGCTTGATGCTATTCAACGTCCATGTCTTTTGGTATATCACCATTATACGAGTTAAGACTTAAAAGTTCTCGAACTGAGCTTGTAATGTGAAAAATTTTTGCATCAGAGTGACTACGATAATATTTCTGTGTCACTGCATTCTTCCCCTTTTCTAAAATTTTGTCACAAATCACGTGATGGGTGGCTTGCCTCGGCGTCGTATTTTGTAGGTGGATGCGCTTAATAACCGATGATTGAAAGAAATTGCGTTTGTTTACCAGAGAATAATTTTCGAATTTTGTGTTGGCTAGGAAAAGAGAGCTACGGAGACTTATGAAGTGTTGAAGCATGTTTAAGGCAGTGATACGTCATCGCGAATGCAAGATTTTGAGTGGCATCTCTACGTTTCAGAGAAGGCCGGGAAAGTGTCAAACACGACGAACGCTCTGGACATCCACAGACTTCCCACTCCGCTGAAAACATTGAAAAGTTTTTTTGCCACATTCTTTTTACTCCCCTGATTTCGCTCCCTAAAACTTCAGAATATTTCTTGATCTGGCACGTCACTCGCAAGGTCGTCGATTTCAATCTGCAAATGAAGTTAAAAGTGCATCGTAGGCTGAATTAAAGAACATGGCTAAAAACTGATTTCAGAAATGTTTCGATGAGCTTTAAAACCAATGGCAAAAGTGTGTTGTTGCTCAAGTGTCTTATGTCGAAGGAGGATGTGTTTCAGCAACTTAACTGGTAATATTTCTTAAGTTATAGACTCAGTACGGGAACTTTTGAATCTTACTACGTATAATCTTAAACGACGATATATACACTACTGGTGAAGGCATTCGTCGTAAAGGTCTGTGAGAATTTAGTGAAGCTGACGACAAGTGGTGAGATTACTTATGGAATAAACGAATAGATCATTCCATAAATAATGAACTCACTTCGTTAGATGTCTGAAACTGTTGGAGCAGTTTACGTATAGCATACAACAAGTCGATCCATTCCCGGGCCATCTCGTGCAGGCCTTCCTGATTGATGCTAGGATATGCCTTACTATATCCACCTCTGACAGCATTATTCAACAGAAACATCATTACAAACAATCTGCAACTTAATTCACTGACTGCACCAACCACCTAATTTGGACCCAATTATATTCGGCTTCTATCACAAACACTTCTAGATACGAACCTTTCTGCGAGGCATAATCTAATGAGAAACGATATAACTAACACAAATGCGCTAGTCGAAATGAATTTGTTGCGCTCTAAGATGTCTTCTGATGAATCGGTATGCATTGTAATTGAAAGCTGCCCTATGCGCGTCACATTCTCAAACGTACCTTTAATAATTTGCACCTCTAAAAAGTGATGGTTTATCCTTTGGGCGCTTGGGACGGGCACCCAGGGACCCGGATAAGCTGGACTTAACCAGATTTGCTGATTATAAACTTCTATCCTTCAGTGCCAAGATGGTCTGTAGATCTTCTGTGCCCAGGGCCCGAAAGGAGCTTAAATCGGCACTGCTAAAAACAGATGTACCATTATTCCGAATTTCAATCATACCGGCCAACTCTATACAGGGTTTTATTTTTATCTTAGATAGTATCTCTATAAAGTTTATTATAAATTTTTAAAGCCTGTCAAAATAAAATAAATTTCTAGAAATCTAAAAGTTGATTTTAATACCTAATTGATACCCGTAATTTAAGTATTTATACCGATAACGAAAGTAAAATCATGGAATTATTTTTATAAGAAAACAAATGTTTCTTTCCTAAAAATAATTGACGTATTTTCGAAATCATCAACAGAATTGTCAACACATCGCAAGGTTTAACATTTAAAAAGACATGAATTCTTCGGAATTCCAAAATCGAATCACATATTTTTGTGGTCATCGTTTCATATTTTTCATTCGGTTTTTTCTACTTTTTTATATATAGTTTCATCACAAAATTCTCGAAGCAGTGTGCACACGAAGTTTGCATGAAACAGGTTCTTTCCCAATGTTCATTATTTCTTAAATCTGGAAATACTCATTTTTTAATTTTTTTTTTTTTAAATTTTTGAACTTCCTCAACCTTAACCTTTCTCCGTTAAAGTGTCCCTGGGTGCTGCAAAGAAGTAATAAATCAAAGAGTTTCACGAGAGGCCAAAAACATATCGCAAAAAGTTGTAAGTCTGCTTGAAACTGATCACGTGATTTATTCTGACAACGTTCTGTATACTTGAAGGATTAAACTTTTATCTTTTGTTTCTAAGCAACCATGTTTTTAATGGCTTTCCCCATTTTGATAAGGATATTCACGATTTTTAATTATTTATTCCATTCCCTTTATATATTTCTGAATGAAAATTTGTGCAATCAAGTTTAAAAATATACCGAATACCAAATTAATAATCTGAAAAAAAAAATTACAAAAAAAAATATGATTTTATGAGTAACCATATTAGAAACAGTTCGGCCACTACAAACGAATGCATGGCTTGAAAATGGCTAGACTAAAACGAAATTATTGAAGAATACAAAACAAGAAGAAATGAAGTTACACAAAAAAATTATGCTAATGTTAAAAATTATTTAAAAAAGTGTTATTTTTTAAATTAATGTTAAATACACTAATGTAGCTAGTTCTGAGGGAAGCTGGATCAAAATTTTTCGAAGGCTCCTTTTTTGCAAATGGGAGTTCTGTTAATAGGACCATTGAAAACATTTTACAATTTTTTGCTTACGCATATTTCGACACCTGTAACTTGGGGGCCCTATCATTGATATGGTTGATCAGTGGTAGCTACGTCCCTGGTTAAATACCATCGTGACATATTTCATTTGCTTTAAGGTATCCGACTACGTTCGGAACCGTGATTTTGCAAAAGCGTATAATGGATAATATTTATGACATTTAGTGTCACTTAGATTAGAATACATGTATATAAAATTGTTTTAAGAATAGTATTATAATAAAAAATTACTTAAGTACAATATTTTGACAAAATATGAACACAGGATGACCCATTTTCAAAACATTCTCCTTTTATGAAAAATGCTTCTATTATAATAATATTTCGCTTGTATATAGCTCAGACTCTCTGTACAGAGGCTCAACTAGAATTTTTGAAATATATAACTTAGAAGTGCGTTTATCTATGTTTTACGACAACAGAGGGGAGAAATTTTAAGAAAAAAACGCCGATAATTATTTCAATATGGTTGTAACTCCGAAAATAATGTGAATTTTTCGAAAATCATAGTTGAGCCTTTGTAGAGAGGTCTGAGCTATATACAGGGAAACTATTATTATAATAGAAGCATTTTTCACAAAAGGAGAACATTTAAAAAAGTTTATTCTAAGTTAATTTTTTGCCGAAATATTGTATTTAAATGTATTTTATGTATTTCTAATGTGTGTGTTAAGAGTAAAAAAAAAACAACTTTCGTCATTTTTTTAATAATAGTTTCTAAGAAACTAAAATAATAAAATAAATTTCAGAGACTTTCATGAATGAATCAATCGTTACGTATAGTTAGCTTAAAAATGTCTCTGAAATGTATTTTTATCCAAAATAATAGACGATGCACTTTTTAATTAACAAATAATTAATTTAGTAATGAAATAATAGAAATAATCATTTTAAAAAAACATATATACATTAATTAAAATCCATTTTCTATAAGTAATAAATAAAAGAAAAATTTACAGATAGCTATGAAACGATTGCTTTTTTTTAATGCTTGAATAAGCATATATATATATATATATATATATGTATATATGTAAGTTATAAAAAAACAGTATGGCGGAAAGCCTAGATATATATTTACATGTACTGAAAGAAAGACATTCAAAAAAAAAAAACTATCTAATAAAAACATTGATATTTTATTTTAATTTCATAGTTTTTCCTTCCACTGTCATTGTTACAAATTTTGTGTAATGAACGCTTAAAATAATGTAAATAATTTATATCAGGAGTGTAATACATTAATATTACTTTTGTTGTATTTATTTTATGTTAAAATCTTGCCACCACCTCTCCCTTCGAAATCTAGTTTTATTAAGAAATAAAAAAAAAATAGTGATTACACTCATGAACGGAATAAATTAAAAGCGAGCGCGCACTGAGGCATGGCGTAGACAAAACAAAAGGGATAAAAAAGATAGATGTATGCTGTCACGGGCTTTTTTGCAGATGGCAGAATTTTTTCCCACTTTCTTGACAATTATCCTTATATTTTGGAAACTTCACACAATATCTTTATAAATTATAGCCTATGTGTTATTCTGATGTATAAACTAACTATATTATTGTGTAGTTTCATTAAAATCAATTCAGTTGTTTTTCCTTGAAAGTCTACCAAACATCCAAGCATACTTTCACATTTATAATATATATCTTGATTGGTATAGTATGTAGACATATAGATGATTTCAGTGATATATAATTAATAAAATCATTTTATAAAAGCAACAAAATTCGTTGATTAATTAAAATCTCTATACCATTTAAAATCACTTGAATTATTTAAATATTCTAGTTTACAATGCTAGTAGGAAAATATTTAACTGATTTCAGATTGTTTTACAAAATGATATTTTTAAATTTCTATATCAAGCTGTACGAACAAATAAAAATAAAAAAATAAAATATAAATTGAAAATTACCAAGAAATTTTTAATTATCAATGTAGTTGAATTTAAAATTTGAGCGATAGATTTCAATTTTTATTGAGTTTTTATGTAATTAAACCAATTTAAAAAATTTTGTTGTGATTTATGATAAAAAATAAAAGGAAAACATTCGAAAAATCTAAACAATGTATTAAAATAAATTGTATCGATAAAAAAAAATCTTTGAAAACTGTCAACTAAAACTCTTTAATTCTCCAAATATGTGTCAGGATGTGTTTTGGGAAGCTGAAGGATTTAACGTATTATTGCATAATTTTTCACATGTCTAAATTAATCTAACATTAAAAATAACCGGACAAATTTTCACTGCCAGAATTAAACTACTACCGTAAGATAATGACGACCAAAACCAGATTAAGGACAAAACACTTCAAAGACATGAAGATACTGTCTGACGGATCATGAACATACGTATGGAGTGCAAGCACTGCCCGGGCACGCAGCTGGATCTCAAACCCTTTTTTAGCTGCCCTGCCATTATTCATGCCCTTTTCAAAATTGACATTGACTATAACATGGACATATTATACACAGAATAGGCCGAGGGCGTTGCCAAGGCAATGATTCATACTTTTGGCTCTATCATCGTCTCTGCCTGTACGCTTTGTCATACACGACAACATTAAAAATAAAATATTTTTAATAGCTAAGCATTACATTTGAGCTGTTTCAGTAGCTGTATGTATACATTTAGCACGATGCTTCAAAAACATTGATAGAAGCAGATTTCTAAGTCGTAAAAAGTCACAGAAAAGATTGTAGTATGATTTTAAAGAAATAAATCTACAAGAAAGTCCTCATTTTCAACATTAAATAAGTCAGAATGCCCATAAAATTGATCTAATTATTATGTATCGCGATAAATAGGAGTTGCGCAATCTGATCAATATTTGCATGTCAGTTTCCTGAACCCTTTCACTCATTACACAGAAATAAAATGTTGATTACTTCATCTTCTTTAAATATGATTTTAAGAACTTCCTTGTGCATCAGGTATAAAACACATTAGAATGCCGTTAAACCTCAATCTCTCTTTACATTCATCTCGATGATTTCTTATCCTTCGGGTTAATGTCACTTTATCAAATGTCTTCATCATTCTGTGGAAACAATAAAAATCAAGGATGCATATCATACGAGGATAGTTTTTGGGGTACCTGACATAATATCTGATATATAATACCAAACAAATATTACAAAGTTTTTGACCTTCAAATGTTATTGACCAAACCATATCAAAATTCCTGTTAAAAAAAATCAAAAATATGTTTTCCGTAATTTTGAAAAACCCATTGTCGTATATGGGATCTTTTTATTGATGTTTATCATAAAAATTTCCAAAATATACCTTCCTTTCTGCAACGTGAAACCTTAGGTTTAGAACAAGGCTAATAACCGAAGTAAAAGGCAATTCTTTTAGAGGAAACTAAGTGTAAGCTCTTAAAAATACATATTTATATCCTGGGTTTGATGAAAAAAAGATTTAATTTTTTTAAAAAAAAGGTCTCAAACTGACATTTAAGCCATATGTGTGTGTGTGTGTATCCTTAGAAACAAAATTACTTATAATAAGATTGATTATGAAGATATACGAGGTAGGATTCAAAAGAGTTTCCGGACGTCTATAACTTACAAAATATTACTAATTAAATTGCTGAAACACATCCTCTTTCTAAATAAAAATCTTAAGCAACAACACAGTTTTGCTATCACGTGTAAAGATCGTCGAAGCGTTTCTGGAATCCATTTTTAGCCTTGTTCTTTTATTCAGCCTGCGATACACTTCATCTGCTGATTGAAATCGACGACCCTGCAAGCGACGTGGCGGCTTAGGAAATCGGCTGAAGTGGCCGGAGGTGAGATCAGGAGAATAAGGAGGATGTGCCAAACCATTTGTTTTCGGTTTTAAAGAAAATCAGGGACGAGGAAGGAGCAGTGTACAGGAGCGTTTTCATATAAAGCATCCATGACTATTTAGCCCACAATTCTGGTCTTTTCTTTCGGATCGGCGCACGCAAAAGACGCAGCATGACTACACAGAGATGTTTGTTTGCAGTGAGTTCTTCAGGGATAAATTCCAGATGCACAATCCCCTAGATATCGAAGAACGCTTCTTTCCTTTAGATCGATCTTAGTGAAATTTCTGCTTGAATGAAGATTGTGGTGATTTCCAAGTTGTCGCGATGCTCTCGTGTTTTTTGTGACCCGCAATTCACCATGTCTCGCCCCCATTAACAATTCTGCCAAGTAATGAAGGATCTTTGTTAACAGACGAGATTAAGCCTCCCGTCATTTCTATTCGAATTGCTTTTTTGGTCTTCGTTTAAGGTATCCGACTACGTTCGGAACCGTGATTTTGCAAAAGCGTATAAATGGATAATATTTATGATATTTAGTGTCACTTAGATTAGAAAATGTATATACAATTGTTTTAAGAATAGAGTATTACAATAAAAAATTATTTAAGTACAATATTTTGACAAAAAATGAACATAGAATGACTAAGTTTCAACATATTCTCCTTTTGTGAAAAAATGCTTCTATTATGATAATATTTCACCTATATATAGCTCAGACCTCAGTACAGAGGCTCAACTAGAATGTTTGAAATATGTAACTTAGAAGTGGGTTTATCCATGTTTTACGACAACAGAGGGGAGAAATTTTAAGAAAAAAACGCCGATAATTATTTCAAATGGTTGTAACTCTGAAAATAATGTGAATTTTTCGAAAATCATAGTTGAGCCTCTGTACAGAGGTCTGAGATATATACAGGCAAAATATTATTATAATAGAAACTTTTTTCACAAAAGGAGAACATTTTGAAAAAAAGGTTATTCTAAGTTAATTTTTTGCCGAAATATTGTATTTAAATAAATTTTTTTTGTCAATATGTTCTTAAAACAATTTTATACGTGTATTCTAATCTAAGTGACACTAAATATCATGAAAATTATCCATTTATTCGCTTTTTTTTAAAAATCACTGTTCCGAACGTAGTCGGATACCTTAACACGCGGGGAACAATGTGTCGACTCACCCTGTGCATGTAGAGATCCTTAGCCAGTACCTGTTGTCATGTGGCCTTGGATATTCATTCTAATTCTATTATTTGGGCTATTGTTTGAAGCCTCTTCTTATGTACCGCCGCAGAAACCTTTTCGATGTTCTCAGTGGTGCGGGAAGTCTGCGGACATCCAGAGCTTCCGTCGTCTTCGATACTTTCCCTGCCTTTTCTGGAACGTCAATGCCACTCAAAAGCTTGCGTTCCCGATAATGTATCACTACCGTACATATAATTTAACATTTCGTAAGTCTCAGTAGCACTCTTTCCCACAAAATTTGATATTCATTCATTTGATATTCAATAAACACCATTTTTTTCAATCCCCGGGTACTAAATGCAGCTGCCTACAAAATACGACACCGTGGTGAGCCCCCGACCCATGATTTGGGACAAGCGACTTTCAAAAAAGGAGAAGGATGCAGTAACACAGAAACGTTATCATAGTCGCTCCATTGCAAAATCTTTTCATGTTATAGACTCAGTGCGGGAACTTTTGAATAACACTACGTATATACAACATAAAGAGATATTCATTTTCTGATTGGTGATTGTTGTCTTGGTGATTGAAAATTCTGCATGCTGATCAAACCATTGTTTATTTAAGTAATTTTAAGACTAGAACAGAGAAAATTCAGCCTACTCTCTGCTCAAGCGTCAAACAGTCAAGAGAAGATTTATGCCTTTTCTACAATTAAATCGAGAAAAAATATAATGGAAGAAACATAATCACGTATTCAAGTGATAGGGAAAATAAGTTATTTTTAGAGTTCACGTCAGTGTTTCGGGGAAATGTTTCAACCATTCACTGAGGCACTTGTAAGCTTTTAAGAATATTTTTTTAATAAAGAATAGTGAATACATCAAAAATTCAAGTTCTGATCCATTTAACAAGGAATCACGTATAAATCTGTCAAAACACATGTTTTAATCCCTTAATGCGAGATGAAATGAGATGCGTTTCGAAATAGAGCATTCGGAATTATGATGTATAGAAAAAATATATGGGATTGTGAACACACACTTACACACATACCCGCATATATACATAATGGGGGTGAACCAACTCCCATTGTACAAAATATACAACTGTTCCTACTCATTGCTCAAATGGTAAAATTGTAATTTATATGTATTATGTAGTTATTTTTTCAATATATTGTAAACAGGAAAAAAATTAATTTCCTGTCTTCATCTCCACATTTGAATTTGTGCTTCAATTTAGTGCCTCTTCAAAAACAATATTCCTAATCCCATTTCTCCTAAACTGCGTTGAATTTTTAACACGCTTTTATAAGTTTTACTTGTATGTAATGGAATCTTTGAACTCGATTTTTACCCACTTCAAAAGGTCAGATTAATTCGAAATTTTGGGCACTAGTCAAGGACCGATGACAATAAAATAATTTCATAATTTTGTTTCCTTGTCCTGATTAAGATCGTCAAAAATAAGGACATTTGGCGACTAATTCCTTATATCGTCTCCAGATTTGGCGACTAATTTCAGATTTGGCGGCTAAAAGATTTAAGAGCAACCCTAAAAACGCGAATAGGCTTGCGGTTTATACAAATAAAACAAAAAAAAGGTGTTCCTAATGTGAAAAAGGGTAGGGTGGGTGCGTAATTTTCTTAAAATGAAAATAAAAAAAAGACTCGTGCATGTGAATAAAAATAATTTATGTTCCTACTGCTAAATATTTTTTTTTTATTTTTATAAAGCAATACGTTTAGAATTGATGATACGAATTAACATTACAGTAATACGTTTAAAAGGTGATAAATTTATGTTCTAACTGCTAAATATTTTTTTTTATTTTGATAAAGAACTATTTTGTTTAAAAGTGATTATACGAATTAACATTATAGCAATACGTTTAAAAGGTGATAATACGATCTACATTTAATATTTCTTCTTAACACACTTGTATTAGTTAGACCTGTATCTATAGAGATGGAATCTTTGAAATATAACTATATGGGACTCATCCAAGGCCCCGTAAACGAAGGGAATAAATATCCTTCAGACCCTTTAATTAATATCCATTGAAGAGCAAGCCTAATTCTAGCAGCCACATAATTCCGGCTCCAAATATCAAACTCAAGGATAAATTCGACAAAGAATAAATGATAGTTTTAAAAACTCAAAAGACAGGCTTTTACTGTAGATCGAACTAAAAAATGAAAAATAAATTATAGTTTTAAAAAAAATAAAAAACACGCTTTTATAGTGAATCGAACTAAAAAGTAAAAGAGTAATTCTTAATATAAGAATAAAAGGATTAAGGAGAAAATTAATGTCATTGTGTGGTAAAAGCGTGGGGTGTGCTTTGTACAGTATTTTTACACTAACTCAGCATTTCGGAATAGAACTAATAAGTAATTGTAAAAAAATTAATATAGAGCACCCCCACGCTTTTCCCAATGACATTAATTTTTTCGTTAATCATTTTATTCTTATATTAAGAATTATTTTTTTCTTTTTATTTCGATTCACAATAAAAGCGTGTTTTTTAGTTTTCTTTAAACTATATATATAATTATTCCGTCTTTTCTTCTGCCCCTTTACAGAGTCACGTACAATTGTCCATGAGTAAATACTGTTTCCTTCGATGTTACTCATAAACCGACTTTTTCAAAAAACTCTGCCCCTGTGGTTTATTAATAGTGATGGCAAATGTCAATCTTACAGGGAATTGCGCACATTTCAGTACGAATGGCATATCCAAGATCCCTCATGTGTCCAGTATGACTCTTAGTATGCATACAATTTCGCCTTTCTTATCTCCTGATAAAATTTCACACTGCAGTATATTTTTCTGAATATTTTTCACTACCAATCTTGTGCCCATACATAAATTTCTTAATAGCATGACGATACAGCCAAATTTCAAATTTAGTTTAGTCTGTGGCGTTCTCGATGGAGTAGGTGATGATAGATATTCAGACGGATACTGAAGCATAACATTCTCTTGATGATCGCCATCGTCGTCGCCAAGAGAGAGGGCTTCATCAATAAATTGCATGTTGCCATATCACCTGGTAATCTTTTTAGAATGTATCGCCAATATAATGGCGTTTCAATGAAATCTTGGTGAAATATTGGTGATAAGCCAAAAGTTGGCAACATTTTGGATGACTTGGTGACCAAATGGATGCTTCCGTAAATTGCTCGGGAAATGTATAATATCACGATCGATGACACAAGCTGATTTTTCGAGAAAGCGCTGGAACTTAAAAGGTGGAGGGTGATTCAACTTTTAATAACTTTTTTTTTTAATTCAGAAAATTCAAACTTTTACGACCATTTATACTAATTATACCTTATGTTCAGACAAATTTTTACTAACTATACAATCATTATTTTCTAAATAATAATTTCTAAAATTGAAGTGGAATTACCTTTACGCTCTCTTTATCTCTTCCGTCATAATAGATATCCATAAAACCCATTTATAGTGAATCTCTTCTGAATAAAATAAATATGCTTGCCACAAATTTCAAGTCTAAATCTAATTGACCAAAACATAAACTCCCCATAAATTCCTTTGAGAGTCGATTTCCGTAAGATCCGTTATTAACGGATCTCAATTCAACAACAAAATAAAGTTTTCCTCATCACGAAAAATTATGAGCGTGTTTGTTCAAATTAATAGAACAATTTTATTAACACTAATTTAATATGCATTTATATAAATTAAATATATTTATATAATATTAAATTCGTTGCATACTTTGATTTGTAAAGGACAGAGTATACATACGCTGGTACAATAACAGGTATAATTTCAAGGTACAGCAGATTTTCGAAGCTCATCATTAAAAAAATGGCAGTAACAATAAAATTCATGATTCATAATGGAACAGTTAATAATAGAAGCCAACGTTAAGAATACTTATGAAGAAAGGAAAAAAAACCGACAGCACTAACAGAATATACAATTATATAAAATAACAGCCTTTACCCACCCGCTTCGCTGAGTATTTCATGATGTTGCATGAATATATACTGTTTATTATATATAAATATAAATTATTGATATCTAAGTCCTAGCACTAAGCATTCATTTGTACTGAAAAACATTCTTTTAACTCTCACCTCTTGTTTTAAAAAGGACAGGACTTCTAAATAATAATTTCTAAAATTGAAGTAGAATTACCTTTACGCTCTCGTTATCTCTTCCGTCATAATAGATATCCATAAAACCCATTTATAGTGAATCTCTTCTGAATAAAATAAATATGCTTGCCAAATTTCAAGTCTAAATCTAATTGACCAAAACATAAACTCCCCATAAGTTTCTTTGAGGGTCAATTTCCGTAAGATCCGTTATTAACGAATCTCAATTCAACAACAAAAAACATGTTAAAAAAAGGAATTTTTTTTTATCAATACGCTCCAGTAACTCCCCTCTCCCCCGTAAGAGTCAATTTCCAAAAATACCGTTCTTAGCATATCTCTATTCTACTAAAGAAACATGCTTACCAAATTTCAAGTATATGAGTCAGATAATTCAGAAACAGGAATTTTTATCTGTAACGCCTCTTAACTCATCGCAATGCCCCTTAGGGTCGATTTTTCACAAAACCAATTCTTAATTGAACTCTACTCCATGAAAGGAATATGCCTACCAAATTTTTAGTCTGTAGGTCTAATAGTTCCAAAACAGGAATATTTATTTGTAGCCTCGAAAGCCCCCTTGGGGTCGATTTTCACAAAACCTCTTTTGTAACATATCTCTATTCTATGAAAGTAATATGCCTACGAAATTTCAAGCATTTAGATCTAATAGTTCTAAAACGGGGATTTTTTGCTAAAACGTCCCTGGAGCCCTCGCAAAGCTCCCTGAGTTTTGATTTTTATAAAAACCCCTTTTGTAGCGGATCTCTACTCCTTGAAAGTAGCATGCTTGCCAAATTTCAAGTTTGTAAGTTTAATAGTTCCAAAACGGGAATGCAGGTGTATGGATTGGGATTGCAGAAGCTGTTGCTGCTAGACGTCCCGATATGCCTCGCAGTTCTCCAACTGCTGTAGGATCAGTTAAATCTGAAGATTATTTAGGATATCTGTTCAAGTCATTCACGAGTAACAACTCTTGTGATAGATCATTTTTTTAGCTTTTCAAGCCCCAAGAGAGATGAAGTACTACTGTGTTTCAGCTAGTTGCACATCTTTTTACTGCACTGGAGCAAGAATCTCTTCTACTGCAATGCGAAGATGTCTACCCAATGCAGGTCTCTTACGCAAGATGGTCTTTTATGTGCGTCCCTCGACCTTTTATATTAGACAAGAAAGCATGTTTATTGGATCAGACAGCAATGGGCTTCTTTGCACTTCACAAACGAGTCTAGGTTCACATAGAACAGCGACTAAGGGAGTCTTCTTGTCCAATTTTAGCAACGCACCGGATACAACCAATATAGTTGAATGAATCAGTGAGTGTTTTAATAACCTAGAACTATAAAGTAGCTCGTAATTTTTAATTGTAGACAAGTGACGAAGACGACATCTGAAATGGCACCCCTTCTCCAAACTACCAAGGGGAGACTTTGAATCTCTACAGATTTAACGAGAATCAGCCCCTCTATATGGTGAGTCTTTAGTAGGAGTAGGACTCAAACTCATAACACGCCGACCACGAGTTCATGACCATAAACACTAGGGTACTGAGGCCAATCCCCATTGCTGAAAACAGGGTTACAATTTTGTGGCAAAGACTATTGCCTACTACTTGCCAAATAAGACTTCTAAAAAGTTTTTTTTCGCGTTAAAAATAAAATAATTTTAAAATGGGAATGTGAGAAAGAGTTTGTGTTTTTAGAGCTTTATGCTATATTTTTTTCTAAAAAGAAACAATAGCGTAAGTATTTTTGTAAGTGTTTTGTTTATATTTTATTCCATGTGGATTAAAAATGATTTAATATTCATTTTAAAGTTATAATACTACAATCATTACTAAAAAACTTAAATGCGTTAATATTTTTTAGTTCTAAAATCTATTAAGTAAAATATTTGTCCAAACTTACATATAGTTAATTTAGGTTTTAAAAAAGAGTAATAAAATGGAAGGCACGCAGGAAAAAATTCCAATCACAGTTCAATCTAATTGCATAAAAGCTAATTCAAAAATTAAAACATCCCATCACACAAATCGAGATTCCTTTTTTAAAAAAAAAATACACAGATCTTTTTCTTAAAAAAAAAAATTAAAGTAGATTTGTGTGTGTGTGTGAAAAATGTGCCATTTTTGTGCTTCAAAAGAATAATTTTCTGTTCCAAGAACTCACTTTTTGAGCAACCACTACAAAAAAAAAAATCAATTCGTCTCCACACACATATTCCTTGCGCAATAAATAATAATTTCAAAAATTTCTTTTAAAACATACTATTTTTCTTTCGCATCTTCACACAATACAACGCTGCCTTTTGCTTTTCAATTCTAATTTGTTTAGCAAGGAATTATTCAAATAATTTTACTATAAATTAAGTTAAATAATTAAGAGTAAAATAAAATCAGCAATAATTCAAATAAATACATACTATAAAAATTGAAATGAAACCATCGAAACATTAAATAATATCACCACTAACATCCACAAAATTTTAATAATAAAACAAGCCTTGTTTCTTGTCATTTTAAAAACAGTAGCTATTGTACTAATTAATTTAAATACCTTCGCTTTTCGTATAAGAGTAAATAAGAATAATGAGCTAAAGATCAGACACAGTCACGACATTTCGCTATTGATTACTTTTCGTGTGCACTATTTCCTCTCAGTCAAACTCATCTCTTAATTTCTGCGTCAGGAAAGATCCTTATTTGTGATGTGTTTTTCACGCTTCCATCCTTGAATGTCGCAAGTTCTTTTACGCATTGAATAAATTACGTCTACGGAGATAATCAAGATTTTCTTTATTATACTTCCCTGACACGTGTTTTTACGCGTGGAAATATAGCGACGCCTTAGAGAGAGCATAAATATAGAGTGTTTTTCAACTAATTTCATCCAGAATAGGTAAAGACATATTAATCGTAGTTTAAAATTAGGCACTTTTTAGTATGTCTTCATCTATTTAAAAAGACTTAATAAAAAATTTTGTGAGTAATAATAACAATCATAAAAGTTGTCGTGGCCCGAGGATCTCTGGTGAAGAGGGTTCGGAGAAGAAGCAGACATGATCTTAAAAATAGCTACTTTTATTTTATCTTTAGCACTTTATGAAAATATACAACTTTATAGCTTAATTCTAGGAGCAATCTGAAATCCTAACACTTAATCTGACAGATAAAATTATTGAAAATCACTTAGCTTCAATCTGAGCTCCTTGTGTTGATCCTTCTCGAAGCCCGATAGTTCGGTCAGCTTCAAGGTTATTTACTTCCACCACCCCTGGAGGATTCTACAACGAATATTAATCTCAGGACACGTGACCTCCCATTCGTAGATCACCTTTTCTTATTCTTAGATTTCATGCTTAACGACCAACTATTAACCATTAACCTCACATACCCAACGTCCGGGTTTAAATGTTAGTTACATTTGCATAAAATCAAGTCATTTCTACGGAAATTGGATTTTAAACTAAAATTACAGTTAAAGAATAGTTTCCCCAAGAGGATTAGTAGAAGAACCAGAATAGTACCCGTTACAATCATCAGAAAAATTGCTTCATAAATAATGAATTAGTTGTCCGCGCAACCAAATACATATTTTTTTACCCTATAACTAGCAGATAAAATGTACACCACACTACTCACACACACATATACATAATCAATAATAATATACTAAATTGTTGTAAATATAAAGAAGAAAAGCGGAAGTAGAAGTATAACAAGGCAGCACACTGGTCAAAAATATGATAGCCTCAGTAAATACAATAGCAAACTCTTAGACATAGGATTAATAATGCAGGTTTAAACTTTGTTTTCAGACAAGGCAACCCTCCACTGTAATTTGCCTATACTACTGGGCGGTAGAAAAAAGAGATTAGAATAAAAACAAGCGTATTCATTAATACTAAGGATAATGATCTTAATATAATAAGAATAATACGAAATATACTAAAGTAGGGGTCTTCAACCTTTAACACGCTTGAGGGCCATATCAATAAATCCACAATAATCCACAGGCCACACGACTGTAAAAAAAATAATGTAGTCAGGAAATTTAAATATGAAAGGGAGGTCTATTTTACATGACTACAACTGATTCTAAGAGTTAAAAGAGGGTGAAATGGTGTTATAGATTTGTATAAATATATATATATATATATATTATATATATATATATATATATATATATATATATATATATATATATATATATATATATATATACACTGGTGATGCAAAACTTAAGCAACAATGTAAGAAATTTAGCAGATAGCCATGAAATTGCAGAAAAGGAGGTCTGGAGATCAGTAGAGGGAACACGTAAGTCAGGTAGAAACGTCATGCGTATGCAAATATCAGGAACAAAACGTCAGAAGCGATGTGAGCGTACGCAAAACGCGTGATGTCGGCGCGCTGCTCTCAACAGTAGAATGAAATGAAGGACGGAGACGCAATTCACCATATTCTCTGCAAGTGCCGGTGAGGTCAGTTCGTGAAATATGGCTAGAAGAAATCATCTGGATGACTTCACACGTGGAAGAATGATCGGAAAGCTGGAGGAGGGGCGTACTGTCACCAGTGTAGCTGCAGAGTTCGGAATCAAAAAAAGTGTCGTTTCGCGCGCTTGGAAAGCGTTCCAAACCACAGGTACAGCTGTTAGAAAGGTTGGTGTGGCCGCCAGAGGACGACAACTGCAGGGGATGACCGATATATCATCCTGCAGACGAAAAAAGTTCGACAGCAGTCAGCAAGCGCCATTGCTCAGAAACTCTGTACAGCAACAGGTCGACAAGTGTAGCGGTTTACTGTGGCCAGACCGCCTTCACAAGGGGCCTGTTCACCCGCCGTCCTGAACGCTGCCTCCCGTTGAAAGATGGCCACCGAAGCCACCGTTTACAGTGGGACAGAGAGCACAAAACTGGATAACTGATCAATGGAGTCGTGTTCTCTTTACGAATGAGAGTCGGTTCAGTACCAGAAGCGATTCTCAACGCGTTTTGATTGGAGAAAATCGGGACCCGGTTTTATCCCAGTAACATCAAGGAAAGACATCGTTACGGTGGTCCTGGAGTTCTTGTCTGGGTTGGCATTATGCTGAACGGCGGAACTGAGCTTCCCATTTTCGACAGAGGGTCTGTAACCGGGGATCGCTATTGTGAGGAGGTACTTCTTCCCCATCTGCATCTTTTCCGAGGTGCCATTGGCCCAGACTTCATTTTTATGGATGACAATGCACTGCCACATCGCACTCTTGCTGTTGAGGAGCTGCTGGAAAGTGAAGATATCACTCGAATGGATTGGCCAGCGTGCTCCCCAGATTTAAATCCCATCGAACATGTGTGGGATGCTTTGGGGAGACGTATTGCCCCACGCTCACATCATCCGGAGTACAACCAACAACTCAAACAGATGTTGATTGAGGGAAAGGGCACCCTACCTCAAGAAATGTTGCACCAGCTGGTTCTGAGTATGCGGAGACGGTGCAAAGCAACCATTGTAGTAAGGGGAGGGCATATACCATATTAAGGAACATCTGCTTGTTGTTCTTCCTGTTGGATAGACAATCATGAGTCACGATACTATGCGTTCAATAAAGCTTGTTTTTGTTTGATTTCATACCGTATGCGTTGTATTCCTTTTTCAGCGCCGATGCTTTCGTCATCCTTTACTAACATAATACTCTCCCACATTTCAGAATTTCATGTCTCTCAGATGATTTTTCGTGAAGTTATGGCAATAAACCTACCTGTTGCTTAAGTTTTGCACACCAGTATATATATATATATATATATATATTGGTTTTAAAACATTAAATGAAAGTTGAATTAAAGTACTTTGAGCGTTAAAGATTTAAGTATATCTTTTCTTCTGAAAACTTCTAAGATATTAGGCATAGTCAGATTTTTTATATTTAAGTTATTTAAAGTACAATGAAATTTTTGAAGAATTCGTCAGTTTAAGAACATTTTATCTTAAATGGATATCAAGCATATCAATAAAATGTTTTAAATATCAAGAATACCAGAAAAAAATGACGTTTCTTACGATGAAAAGCAGACAAGGCAATTTTTCCTGAAATTGTCTCAGATTAAAATGAAGGGCCACTAAAATGCCTTCAGAGGTCCATTCGTGACTTGCGGACCACGGGTTGAAGACTCCTATGCTAAAGCTAAGTTACCATTGCCAAATATGGTGTAAGAATACCAAGGAAAATAAATAGAAATCTATATTCATATATATTATCCAGAAAATTTTAAACATGTAAATACTGTAGTATTTAAAAGACAATTACTAGCACAATTTAGCGTGATATTAACTTCTCCCAATCGAGAACTATTACAGAACAGAAAGGTTTAAAATGGAAAATTAATAAATTTATAAAATCAAATAAAAGTTATCTAAAGATACCAGAATCCAAAAGAAGAAGAAAATATTTTTGGAAGGAAAAGACTAAGAGTAAAAATTCAAAACATGGCAATGTGAAATTATGCACAGTAAAATCCGGCGTGTAACGCGCACCTATACTTTCAACCTGCAATTTTTAATTCTTAGATAAATTCACCGTATAACGCCACCCCCTTCCCTTTTTTTTTTAACGAAGAAACCTGAAATGTACGTGAGCAATGTTCTTATGTTTTACAATAATTTATTCGAGATATTTTTCCAAGCCTTAGAAAAAAATAGTACACTTCTAGAGCTTTATGTTCATAAGAAATGTTTCTTTTAAGGTATCCGACTACGTTCGGAACCGTGATTTTAATAAAGCGCATAAATGGATAATTTTCATGATATTTAGTGTCACTTAGATTAGACTACATGCATGAAATTGTTTTAAGGACATTTAGACAAAAAATGATATAAATACAATATTTTGGCAAAAAATTAACTTAGAATAATCTTTTTTCCAAATGTTCTCCTTTTGTGAAAAATACTTCTATTATTATAATATTTTGCCTGTTTATAGCTCAGACCTCTGTACAGAGGCTCAACTATGATTTTTGAAAAATTCACATTATTTTCAGAGTAACAACCAATTGAAACAATTATAGGCGCTTTTTTCTTAAAATTGCTGTCCTCTGTTGTCGTAAAACATGGATTAACCCACTTCTAAGTTATTTAAATAGAAGCATTTTTCACAAAAGGAGAACATTTGGAAAAAAAATATTCTAAGATAATTTTTGGCCAAAATATTGTATTTAAATAATTTTTTTTTGTCAACATGTCCTTAAAACAATTGTATACATGTATTCTAATCTAAGTGACTCTAAATATCATGAAAATTATGCATTTATGCGCTTTTGCAAAATCCCGGTTCCGAACGTTGTCGGATACCTTAAATAAAAAGTAATTCGACATATGTAGAAGTCTAATTTTTTTTCTATGCTTGTCTTTTTTATTTTTAAAGCTATCATTTTTATACCCGGCGTATAACGCGCACCCGTAAATTTCGATCTTATTTTTCTTGTTAAAAGTGCGAGTTATACGCCGGATTTTACGGTTTGTATGTATGTGTATGTGCATGTGTGTGTGTTTGTGTGTGTAATTGGAATAATATCATTTAGGGTAAGAAATAACTATCATGTGAGTGTTTTGTAAATCATCGTTCATGTTTTTATAACATCGCTTAGAAAATCATCAAAACTTGAACTTAATGACTCAACCCGACAAATGGATTCTGATAGATTAATATGTTTTAGTTCACATTATCGTTTATTTAAGGTATCCGACTACGTTCGGAACCGTGATTTTAAAAAAGCGCATACATGGATAATTTTCATAATATTTAGTGTCACTTAGATTAGAATACATGTATAAAATTGTTTTAAGGACATTTTGACAAAAACATTTATTTAAATACAATATTTCGACAAAAAATTAACTTAGAATAATTTTTTTTCCAAATGATCTCCTTTTGGGAAAAAGGCTTCTATTGTAATAATATTTTGCCTGTATATAGCTCAGACCTCTCTACAGAGGCTCAACTAGAATTTTTGAAATATATAACTTAGAAGTGGGTTTATCCATATTTTACGACAGGAGAGCGGAGCAATCTTAAGAAAAAACGCCAATAATTATTTAAATTGGTTGAACTCTGAAAAAAAATTAATTTTCAAAAAAAGTTGAGCCTCTGTAGAGGTCTGAGCTATATACAGGCAAAATATTTTATAATAGAAGCATTTTTCACAAAAGAGAACTTGGAAAAATATTCTAGTTAATTGCCAATATTTTATTTAATATTTGTTTTGTCAAAAATACCTCTTAAAATAATTTATATATGTATTCTACATCTAAGTGACACTAAATATCATGACAATTATCCATTTATACGCTTTTAAAATCACGGTTCCAGTATGTATCGATACTTTAAAGCATACTTAAAAGCCTTCATTTACCCCACAATTGTTTTAAATAATACAGTTTTAAAAGAATAATATGAGCTCTGTGTAGCATGAAATCACAGATTAGAGCAAGATTCAAGGATCTCCCCTAGTGCTGCTGAAAAGAAATACAACCCAATAGAATAAACGCTCAATAAATGAAACAAATCTTCCACATCACACACACACACGAAGAACAATCTCAAGATAGAAACTATGCTGAGAATCAGGTTTTAACGGATTTGAGATTTTCGAATTCTATATAACATATGCTTCCTACAGATACTCCGTGGCCGAGGTATCCTCGTGGTCAAGGTAACGAACTCGTGCCCGGGGTGTCATGAATTCGAGCCTTGTACCGCTGAAGACCCGCCATGGAGAGCGGGGTAAATGCTCGTTAAATATATGTCGAGGCTTAAGCGTCCTCCGTTGGTGTGGAAGTTAGGAGAAGGGCACTGGCGTTGCTAGTTCAGAGTGGGCCCTGTATCAAAATTCATTGGGGCCCATTTCAGATTAATAAAACTTATTTGAAAGAGTCAAAGTTTTACCATTGCGGCCCCTGTAGCTCTGGGGCCCCTATCATTGATACGACTGATACGGTGGTATCTACGTCCCTAGAGAAAGTGCACTAGATCAGGTATCATCTTCGTTACTTGGTCATGATTCAAAATTACGAGGTCTGCCGCCAAAAGTCCTCGTGTAGTTGAAGAGTGCGACGTTTCCATTCACTTACTGACTCACCCTGTAGGTACTCAATAGCACATTTCGATAGATTTTGCATTTTTTATTAAGGTACCCGACTACGTTCGGAACCGTGATTTTTCAAAAGTGTATAAATGGATAATATTTATGATATTTAGTGTCACTTAGATTAGAAAATGTACATAAAATTGTTTTAAGAATAGTATTACAAAAAAAAATTATTTAAGTATAATATTTTGATAAAAAATTAACATAGAATGACCATTTTCAAAACATTCTCCTTTTATGAAAAATGCTTCTATTATAATAATATTTTGCCTCTATATAGCTCAGACCTCTGTACAGAGGCTCAGCTAGAATTTTGCAAATATGTAACTTAGAAGTGGATTTATCCATATTTTACTACAACAGAGGGGAGAAATCATAAGAAAAAAACGCCGACAATTATATCAATGGGTGGCAACTGTGAAAATAATGGGAACTTTTCAAAAATCCTAGTTTAGACTCTCTGGAGAAGTCTTTACTTTATATAAGCACACACACACACACAAAATATTATTATTAGAGAAACATATTTTATAAAAGGAGAATATTTTGAAAAAAGATTGTTTTAAGTTATTTTTTTGCCAAAATAGTGTATTTAAATAATTTTTTTGTCACAATGTCCATAAAACAATTTTATACATGTATTCTAATCTAAGTGACACTAAATATCCTGAAAATCATCCATTTATGCGCTTTTTTAAAATCACGGTTCCGAACGTAGTCGGATACTTTAATATTTTACACAAATCAGTAAAAAGAACGTAGTTTCGGCTTAGCATATCTAATAAAGTAAACTCCCACACTAAGAAAACTGTAATCAATTTTGTATTAACAAATAGTATAATACATTTAATATGTTCAGAGAAATACTGTACATCAGTGGTTCTTAAACAGTTGTCCGCGGACCTTTCTAGGGAATCCTCAGGAATCTCTCATGTAACGTTGAAATTTCCCTCTTTTACAGACTCTGAAAGGTCTCGTGGAAAAGTAGAAAGATGTGCCACTTAAGACTATATTACTATAAATAGTCTCTAATGAAAAAACTCTACTAGAACTTATATTTTGATCAAGAATACAAGTCGGGGAAGGATGTTCAAAATCTCAAGTGTCCGCGATGTCACGGTGATCCCTCCAAAGGGGGGGGGGGATCGAAAGTTTAAGAACAACTACTGTACACTTTTAAGCCGAATTTCTTCGAATTTTTTATCTCAATATACATGTGTGCCTAATTTTCTATTACCGCGTAAAACTGCCTAATGAAATAAAATATTCAAAGCTGCAACTATAGTTCGGTGGTTACGTAAAATATAACATTCAATGACAATCATGTCATTAATGACTATATATTATTAAATGTTGATCTCCGCAGAATGTTCAGTAATTTTAAAATTACATTTAGATTTTTAATTTTTAAATATATTTTAAAAACGCGAAAAACCTTTTCCCAGAAAAAAAAATAATAATAAGCAGTCTTCGTTGGATATGTTATACCAAATCCTTGTATTTGTCGAATAAATTCCTGTATTCCTCTTTTATGCTTTATAAGTAAATAATTTCTTATTTATTTGTACTCTCAAACTAACTATTGTACCCTGGATATATTGAGTATGCATGTAACAATAAATTTTATAGCCACGTACATTTCTTACTTAATCTGGTTAGCATTTAAAAACGTTAGCCAGAATGAATAAAACAAATTATAATCAATAACATAAAACAATTGCAGTATAATAAACAAAAAGAACTTGTTAAATGTAATGTAAATTTCAATGAAGCCTTGAAATTTCGCGCATATATTCAAAACGTAATTCATATTTCCATAATTTGTTTACGGTAGTGAATAGTATTATTAAAAATACGTGTGTTGAATATATTTCACGCATGAGAAAACAAAAGGTACAAAAATTAAATAAACATGGAAAGAGACATATTTAATAACAGGTAGTTAGCGCCATCTAGTATCGAAGCTAGATAAAATATGCTCGAGTCATCAGTTAAATACATCTGAGTTTAAATATAAGGAACAAAAAACAAAAATTTAATGTAATATTTGACTAATTTTTTTTTTTAATTTCATAAATTGCTTAGCGAAAGATATCTTTTATTTAAATCAGACAGAGTTAATTTTTTTTCCCTTTGTGTATCGTATTTATCTTCAACAAAAATAATCATAAAATTCATAGTGCCATCTAGCGATATCCAACGAAAAGAAAAATCGAATGTTTTACTGTTATATTAATGAGTTCAAGATATTGCTTTTCATTTTCTATTTGAATAAATTATTTTTTTGACAAGTAGTAAAGAGACTAAAAATTCGCCATTGCTATAGATCATAATATTAAATGAAAAATAATTTGCCAAATTAAAACAAATTTTTAAAAAAATCTTAAAGTTAAAAATAGTACTCGTAACTGTTTGGGTTCCAAGTCACTGAAATGTATCCCCAATTACACAAATGTGTTTGGAATCAAAAACATAAAAAAAGAAAAAGAAAGACAAATAATTTTCTTCTCAATGGGCAAAATGGGAATTGTAAACAGTATAACATTCACAAAATATCAAAATTTTCCTTTTAAAATCAAATAATGTTTAGAAAAGATAATAGAAAATATTTACCATGAATTTATAATTAAATTTACACGATTTTATGTCATTACTTGAGCTAACATTAAAATAAAATTTATTATCAAATAAAAAAAAGAAGCCAATGTTCTCTTCAACTGAAATGTTCTGATTCTTTTAGATTCAAATTATTGAAAATATGGAGTGATTAATTTTTAAATAAACTTTCTTTCTTGTTTCAATTTAAGTATTATCATTAATGAAATATCTGTAACATTTGCTTTTCCCGGTCTGCACTTTTATAAAAGAATATGTTGAGTTTAGTCATTTAAATCTCGATTATCGGAATTATAAACAGTTATTAGAGTAATAAAAATAAATAAATAATAATGAAATCAACAAAAAAAATTTATTACATTATACAAAATATTTCAAAATTTCTAAGCACAGATAAAATAAACTCAAATTAATAATTAATTGTGTTTATTTTTATTTATTCATTTATTTATTTATTTTTTTATTTTTTTGTTCTAATCTAAATAGCAGTCTTTACATTTAGTTTTCTTTCTCCCAGTTTGACTTTGTTTTAGATTTCTCGGTGTTCTTCATCATGTACTGTTAGAATATGTAACTAAACACATTCTAGAAAAAAATAAGATAAAAATTATAAATAAAATAAAAATAGAAATAATTCATGGTCTACATTTCTTTTTTCATTTTGAATGTCGACTGGGTTGCGTAGTTGGTTAGAAGCTGTGGAAGGTGTGGTTAGAAGCAACCTAATTTGTGGGTTCGACCCCGGCCCAAGTCGAGGGATCTTCATGATGAAAAAATTCGACAGCATCCATATAGTATGATTATATTGTGACAGGCTCACGCGTTTTTTTTTTCATTAACATATCCTTTTGGGTTCTTTGGGGCCAGAATGAATGGCAACTCTTTTCCAACCAACCCGAGAAGTAAAACGTGAAGGAAAGATGCAAATTAGGAAACTTTTAAATAACAGAAGTTTAAAGTAAGCAGTGTGGAATTTGGGGAATGTTATGTTAGTACGTGTTTCAAGTGTGCAGAGAGTTTCGAGAAGTTAAGTGACAGTCAAGAGATGTTACCAGGTACAGAGAGCCCTTAGTCAAGGTGCATACCATTACACGCCAGTGAACTGCAACTTCAAATAGGATCAGATAGATTGATGCGTCATTGGACATTAAAGGTAGGAGTGACCATTTAAATATTCGGATCTGTGTTTACATTGAAATTGAGCTTAGGCGAGTGAGTTATTGATAGTGGTCCGGGTTACGTTATTTCGGTGTTATATATTGTGTGTTTAGCCACCGTAGATTCTCTCACATATCATATTATTATCTAATCTGTTATTGGTATAAGTTAAGATCTTAATAAAGTAATATTAAGATTATGGCAGCTTCTAGTACTTCATTTATTCCTACACCTCTAGCTCACGCTGATGATCTAGGAGAAGGGCACCCGAGGGGGGAGCCCTTACTATATGGCATGTTAAAGATGCCTAGCGTGCATATTTGACTTGGGTGCTCTCGGCAAAATTAAATTCCTAGTACGATTTCGCATCGTCAGAACACAGGTGCCTCCCTCTGGAGAGCAAACTGGGCGTCAAAATTACATTGTGGTAACTGGTATTCCCCTATATGGTGCCACACTAAAAAGTGATACCAGCTTCCGGGGAATGTACTGGATCTCTCTGCAATAGTAATTACTAATCCTTAGTGCCATTTGAAAGAAAGAAAAATTACGCTTAGAATAATTATGATTCACTTCTATGCGTTCGAGAACATAAATATATGTCCCCGAACGTGTCCAGTATGACATGTATGATTTTTCCAAAGCTGTTCGGCAATACAACGTAGTCTTTCCAAAATGTTAATTTACAATGTCTTATGATTATCTAAAATCTCCTTTTATTTTTACACTTGTCTGAGTTTTGTAAAAATGAAATCACATTCAAAGAAAAGGTGCTTATGAAATATAAAAATGTAGGTATTTGTTTTGATAGTAATTTAGTTTATTTATGCCCAGTATATTCTCATTATATTGAGTAATGTTAATAGGAAATGTAAAAGTATTACGTCATTTGAAATGAATTGCGCAAAAATGTTTATAATTTTCAATGAAAATTAAGTATATCCTATGAAAGGCTTGAATTTCTGAGTATAAGGTCAGGACAAATGAAGAACAAAATTACTGTAATCAACATTCGTTAAATTTTTACAAAAAAAATAATTCTTTCGCCATTTTCAAGGGCTAACTGTTATTCTAAAAATCAGCGGTCACAAACTTGTCTTTATTCGCAGAGAGGTCTCTCGAGAGTTATTATTTATATTTTCATGAAGATTCAGTTTTAAAAGTGACGAATAACAAACGGGTTATACTTTTTTTTAAAAATCCTAGCACAACTACTTTTCATGAAATTCTTTCTGTTCAACGACTTTTTAGCTACTTTTTGGCGACATTTGAAAGTGAGTGTTGGCAACCATAGTAAATTCGCTAAATTCCTGTCATTTTTATCAAGCATATTTTTGTCTCTCTATAAAAAATGAAAAATCCATTACTGAATGAAAATGTAATGAAAGTTTTAATTCAGTTTTAAACACTACATTTATATAATAAGATATTTTCATCTATAACAGCAATTAAAGTCAGTCTCAGCTTGATGTGAACGCGGCTCTCTGGCTTTCTCTGACGTCAGTGGAACCAAAAATATACATAATGATTTTAAACAAACAGGAACAAATATCACTCTAAAAATGTGTAATACTTAAACAAATTTGCATTTTTCATTTTTTTTTAAAAACTACTCTGCAACTATGAATGCCTTAAGACTCTTTGAGGCCCTGAACCCCTTCGCTAAAGTAGGCTCTGTGCCTATACACAAATGTAGGCCCTACCAATGACTCTTAAGGTATCCGACTACGTTTGGAACCGTGATATTAAAAAAGCGCATAAATAGAGTGTCATTTAGATTAGAATACATGTATAAAACTGTCTTAAGGACATTTTGACAAAAAAAAGTTATTTAAATACAATATTTCGGCAAAAAATTAACTTAGAATAACCTTTTTTCAAAATGTTCTCCTTTTGTGAAAAAGGCTTCTATTATAATAATATTTTGCCAGCATATAGCTCAGACCTCTGTACAGAGGCTCAACTATGAATTTTGAAAAATTCACATTATTTTCAGAGTTATAACTGATTGAAATGATTATCGGCGTTTGTTTCTTAAAATTTCTCCTCTCTGTTGTCGTAAAACATGGATAAACCCACTTCTAAGTTATATATTTCAAACATTCTTGTGAAGCTTCTGTAGAGAGATCTGACCTATATACAGGCAAAATATTATTATAATAGAAGCATTTTTCGCAAAAGGAGAATATTTTGAAAATGGGTCATTCTATGTTCATTTTTTGTCAAAATATTTTACTTAAATACTTTTTTATTGTAATACTATTCTTAAAACAATTTTATTCACATTTTCTAATGTAAGTGATACCAAATATCATAAATATTATCCATTTATACGCTTTTGCAAAATCATGGTTCCTAACGTAGTCGGATACCTTAACAGTAGACAGTACATAGTACACTCGTACAAACAATAACCCGATACAAATAAATGTCCTTAACTTAAAATCGTACAAACCGGCTCGACCGACTGCCGCCTTTTGACTGAATGAGTAATGAAGGTGTATGGTGATAGTCCAAGACCTGTATAAGGACGACGATCAACACATGCAGCCAATTGACATATCATTCGAATTTCCCAGTTTGCGGAGACCAACCAGAAATAACATTTAACCTTTGAAATTATTCGAATTATGATCTTATTAAGGCTGAGCTTAGAACGAGAGGAGGTCCCAATTGAGGCCGAGGCCCTGGGCCTGGGCCCAGTTGGCTCATGCCTTAAGACGTTCCTGTCTGTAACTTTTCCACTTTTAATGGGTGCATTTCGCATAAATAAAGTAAAAGTGTTCTCTGATTATTATATATAAATGCATTTACTTTTTCTAAATTTACATTAGTGATTCGCCAAATATGAAATTGTACATTTAGTGGTCCATAAAGTTCTAAAGGTTAGTGGCCATCTCTAAGGTGTGTATGAAGACTTAATATAATGAGTGAGTTTTATTTACGTCGCACTATAACGCAATATGAGAACTATTGGTGATGGTAATTTTGAACCTCGGTCAAATGACGAGAATGACACCTGAACTGGTACCTCTTCTCGGAACTACCACACCAACGAAGGACATTGAGTCGCAACAGATTTAACGGCGGGTCTTCAGCGGCATTAGGCTCGAGCTCCTGGCTCGTCGGTCACGAGTTCGTCACCATAAACACTAGGCTACCGTGACCCCAAGGACTTAGTATAAGAGCTGGGGTCGGTAAGCTTGTATTTATGTCGTGACAAACCAATCTACTTATATCATTCAAGGTGCCACAGTGTAGGAAATATTTGAAGCAATTCGATTCTTCCGATAATGCATACAGAGTTAGGAAGTAGTGGTCAAGAATATAAATTTAAAGATTTATTTTATATTAATTTTGCGTCTTTCAAAGATATTTTTTAAGATAAAGATCTTATTCTCCAATATCAGGGGTATAATTTGTGACTTTCTATTTGGCACGATTCTGAACATTCAATAATTAAACAACTTCTTTGTGGACTCAAAATATTTTTCCTGTGAGAGAAAAGATTTGTTCACATAGTAGATATGTAGAACCCCAAAAACAGAAAATAGAGCACACACACATACCATTTTCTTCAATTAAATCTCTCCAGCCATGACATCCAATAATTCCGGAATTAATGACCGTAATTCCGTACTCGTTGCTTTCCATAATTCTGAAGATTGTAGACCTAAAATTTTATTTTAAAATTATCAATTTCCATCTACTCAAAAATTGGCAAATTTGTAGAGTAGAGCAGAGTGGCACTGTGCGAATTGTGCCACGTGCAAAATGTGGCACTCGTGCAGTAGGTTGTCGCCCCTAGTATAAGAGTAACTTGTGCACAAGAAACTTACAACCTATTAACTATATATATATATGTATATAGGTTTTATTCCAGTAATCTAAGAACTCATTGAAATTTATATTATTATTTATAATACAGAAAAGGCTCAGAAAATGTCATTTTTTCATGGATACAAAAATAGGATTGGTGCATAATACCTTACATATCGTCGGCCTAATTATCAGAATGGAGGCCACAAAGGGGACTAATTTGATACAGGATTACTACGTGCCAAGCGCAGTTTGGCGATATTCCTTAATCACGCCAAGCAGCGGTTATTGTCGAGTAACATGGAATCCAAGATGGCGGCCTAGCGATAACAAATCGTCATGAAAATAATTGTAAAGAACTATTTGGAAATATGTTTCAAATTAAGAATATCGGAATAGATTAAAAATAACCAGTATCAATCAATAATGGATATAAATGTAAAATAATATAAATTATATTTTATAATAATATTATGTAATATATTATTATTATCATATAGTACAATGTAATAATAATTACGATATATAATATGCGTATAATTTTATATAATAATAATTATTATATATAATATAATAGTATTCATATAATATAGGGTTAATGTGGTTACCACGGAAAAAACCCAATAAAAATTAACTCTAATATACGTTATCTCCAACAACCACATTACCATGCGAGAAAAATATCAAGTTATGTGTTATAATGTTATCGCCCATCTTGTGGAACATGTACAACAAATTGTCACGTAGCCAGTGGACTAACGGAGAACATTTGGGCCCCCTTGAAAAGTCAGGTTTTGGGCCCCTAAAGATGAATTTTACAAAGGGTAGGTACTTGGTGGCAGTCGCGCTTCGGGCCCCTTAGAACTCTGGGCTCCCCAGCGATGCGGGGGTGTACGTTACGCCACTGCGCGTAGCACTCCTATACCAAATTAGCACCCAGAAGGAGTTACGCATTCTGATAATTAGGCCGACGATATGTATAAAAATGTGTTATTTTACTAATCAAAACAAAGGTATCGTACAACTATTTCACAAAGGACAACGCATATTAAAATTTCTGAAGAATGAAAAATTGAAAACATGGAGCAAGGCAACAATTTAACAACGCATTCATATGATATTTTTATTTACTTTCCCACCAAAAATCTCTCTATTTTTCCAAATCCTCCGACATCCTTCCCCGTTTTTGGTTCTTCCTTCAGCACCTCAGCGGCGGAATCCTTACGCTAAAACTACTTCTGTCAATAAAACCTATCCGCACTCTTTTCTGGCATTCTATCACACAAAACCACGGCTTCCGTGACGGACAGGATTAAGGTTTACCCCTTGTTGACTTTGCTCACAGCCTATGACAAGACAACCCGACGGCCAGCTCGGCCGTTTTGTTTTCAAACTGAATGGGGAGCAGGGAGTATTTTATATAATGTGTAGGCTATAGCGAGGGGTGGAATCGCTATCTGAAAGAGAACATCGTCCCAGAGCTATACGTCAGGCTGAATGTCCAGGAACCGGGATGACTGTAAGAGCAAACAGAACTCATAACACAGAGCCCGCATTTAGGCTTCGCGAGATAGGGGTCCACTTTTTATTGTTGCCTTATGAATTGAGTTCGGCACAAAGATGGGGTCGTCTACAAATTTAAAAAAATTGGATACATTGATTTAAAAAAACTCTGTTTTTAAAAAGACGTAGACAATTCCATGAAGAAATCAGAATAACAATAAAATTCTCTTCAGAACAGTCTGCGGTGAAATGCTGCATAACAAATATTTTTCTTCTTTTATACTATAACCCCTCAGTTAAAGGAACTACTATTATAAATTGAGCTCTTTATACATTTACTGCAGTGATTCTCAACCACCGTGCCGCGGCACTGTTGTGCGCCACCAAATTTTTGAAGTGTGCAGCGAATTTTTTTTTTAGAATTATTAACTATACTCTGAGAAAATAAATAAAATCCTGAACCAAATCATTCAGCTGTTTCATAGAAATAAATTAAGGATATTCGTGGTATATTTAACTAATTCTTTCGTGGATAAATAAAAGAATGTATTACACATAAGTAAAATTCTTTTAAATTTATTTTGTTAGCGTGCCGCCAAATTTTGAAATTGTTAAAAGTGTACTGCGAAAGAAAAGAGAAAAAAAGGGTTGAGAATCATTGCATTAATGGATATATCATCAGGTCATATATTAGCGGAATAAACATTCACTCTTCAAATAGATGGGGAGGAAAAAAGAAAAAAATTATTAAAAGTTAATATTTTTTCCTCAAAAGTACAAATATAAAAAGAAATCAAGCAGTTATTCCAAAAAAATATTTTAGACAGTTGCCTTTTTTTCAAAGCATAATTTTTACGAAAACCACAGAAATTAAAATAAAATTAAATAAAAACAAAAAGTACTCTTACATAAACACATAAAACATAAACATAAGTTTTAAACTGAAATTTTTAAAAGAAAAAAATATATATGGCACGGGAATGGTTAACCTAAGTTAAGACTAAAATTATCTTCTTTTTTTAAAAAGAAATTTAATCTATTTATTTCTTTTGTATAAAAAACTGTGGCATCACAGCCGGAAAGATAACAAATGGTAACGGAAAGAAAACGACAATGACTAGAAAGCATGACTAGAATTTCGAAAGTTAACTGACGAATTTATGTGACATTTTTAGCAAGTCCGAAAACATATTCAACTCTAAAAAAAAAAGTCTGGAGAGAAGGGAAATTTAAATCATTTTTTTCCATTTAATTCATTTTTTCTGAACAGAATTTCCCCTCGGATACCAAAATATTTTTTTGGCTCTCTAAATACCTCTCCATGAGAAAAAGCAGAATCCCTTTCTTTTTGGAGTTTAATCAGAAGGTATTCGGAAGATCAAGTGACCTAATGAACATCGGACATTTCCATAACAATCCATCAGGAATCCCATAAAAATAATGTTATTTACCAGAAGTAGGGGGAAGAGTATATAATTTACAAAAGAGCTTTTTTTTTGCTTCTTTTTTCTTAATGTTGTGTCTTGTTTTATTTTATCGATTTTCTACGAACATGATGTGAGAAAAAGAACACATTACTTTAGAAAGAGTGTATTTCTTTTTTTGTGTCTGTGACGATTTTTTAATAAATAAAAAATCGTTCTTCATCAACATTTTTTTTTCTCAGAAAGTGATGAAATTAGCCTTGTGTAGAATTTTTACAAGCAAAGTAATTTTAAAAATATTTTTTTGAAATAAATGTTGAAGAATACTTTTTTAAAAAAGAAAATAATAACTCCCATGTTCGAATAAAATATATATGTAATTAATAAGATTTCATTTCGGTGGCACAAAAACATTTAGATGTCACATCTGCCTTTGCCACATGATGGAGTAGAACTGCCATTAAAGGATAACACACGTGCTATCAATAATGTTGATAGTACCATTTTGACTAGAGTGAGGTCGGAACTGGACTATAATATTGATGTATGTTGTGAGATTAGGGGTTGACATGTAGAATATCTGTAAAACAAGTAAATAAAACTTGAAATTTTTCTGCATTCTTTTATTTATTTTTATTTTTTCTTTCAGAATTAAAATTCTACTAAAAATAAATCTGTTTCAAATACAAAGTTCTTCCTTTTTTACATTCAGAATTTACAAACATGTTTTTTCAATTCCTCTACTTTCCTCACACTCTCTATATATTTATTTATTTAACTTGGTGGAATTTTCAATCGTTAATAAAATATATTTTAAATCGCTCCATTGAGCTGAAATTTTATATACATGATTATTTTGGATGACAATACACTAATTTAATTATATTTAATAAAAATTAATTAATTAAAATTAATTATTCAAAGAATTACAAATACAGCCACGTTGGCATCATTTTTGGCGACTTGTGTCAAAACTTGAAAAGGTTTTTCCCTTACATTTTAAAGCACTCATTTGAACTGAAATTATCAATACACTACTGTTTTGTGTAAAATTACGATAATTTAATTATAATTAATTAATATTAATTGACAGAAACTAATTATTTAAAGAATTACTGATACAGCCACGTTTTATACATTTTTAGCGATTTGGGTCAAAACTTTAAAAGATTTTTTTCTCAAGTTTTAAACCATTCAGTTGAACTGAAATTTTATGTACACGATTGTTTTGGATGACAATACGATACTTTAATGACAATTAATAAAAAATTAATTACCAATTAATGTTGTGATTCTGTCATATGTATATACATATTTATATTAATTGTAGCTATTTAATAAAAAGTAGCAAAAATAGAATTTTTCTTTGTTGATCTAAGTAAGAATTGACTTAATTTTTTTTTTTAATATTACTTGTTTTGTATACCGTAAAATATCTGGAGTATAACGCGCACTTTGAACACAAAAAATAAGACCGAAAATTAAGGGTGCGCGTTATACGCCGGGTATAAAAACGATAGCTTTAAAAATAACAAAAAGGTTGGACATAAAAATAAAATTTACTTCTAGATGTATCGATACACTGTTTATTTAAAAGAAACAACTTGCCTTGTGAACAAGAACAGTTGTAGTTCTAGAAGTATGCTATTTTTTCAAAAGTCTGGGATAATACCTTGAATAAATTACTTCGAAACATAAAAACAATGTATATTAATATTTCAGATTTCTTCGTTAAAAAGGGGGTGCGCGTTATATGGCGAACATACCTAAAAATTAAAAAATTTAGCTTGAAAGTGTAGGTGCGCGTTATACACCGGTGCGCGTTATACGCCGGATTTTACGGTAATTTTCGTACTTTACTTAATTTTATTTTTATGTGTTATCAATCAAGTTTCTAATTATTTTGGAATCATTCATAATAATTAGTTCTAATTATTTTCATAGGAAAGTTATTTTCTTTAGTTGTAATATTTTTCCATATCTAACAATCGGCTAGCTTGAGTTATAAAAGCATAAAATACTTATGTGTGTGTGTGTTTCCTCTCAAATCATACTTTAAAAATGAATAATTAACATATATAATTTGTATTTTTTAGCTCAACATATAAGGGGAGTATGAATTTTTTAATTTTTGTGTGTATACTTATTTTATATAATTACTAGCCGTTACCCTCCCACTGTTTCATGATGTTTTTGAATGTGTGCGTGCGCGCATAATATTCTTTAGTAAAAAGTCGAATCCGACTACTTGCGACAACTTTTTTTTGAAAAAATGGGGATATGGGGATTTTTTTTGTGTGATTTTTAGATTTATTTAGTATATTTTAAGGAAAAAATCGTAAAATTGAAAACTGAAAAAAAAAAATTTATAATTAAAAAGGGACAAAACTGGTGAAAATGTACAAAAAATCACATAAACGGGGCCCACTCTGTACAAAAGTTTTTTGAACAAATTCTCAATTTTTCAATTTGAATGTGTTACTTTGTTATTCATGTTTGAAATGACCTGCAGGATAATAAATATTTTAATTTTTGCAAAAACTAGAGCACTTTATCTTAGGGACTATATGAAATTGCTTAAAAAACAGTGATTGTATTCACGTAAAGCAGTGATCCGCAATCTTTTTATCGCTGCGGCCCGATCAACGTTTGATAATTTTACCGCGGCCCGCTGAGGGTGGGACACGTTGATTGTTTATATTTTAGATTGTTTTGATTTAACAATTTTAATTTAGTTACATTTATATAAATATGCCTTCAGAATAAAATATAGTTACACCAAAAATGAATAAAAGTGATTTAACGTGGAAAGTTGCACAAATCCGAGAGAAATACTCCACTTTAAATAAAATGGCAATAGTTTATTGTTCTTTAGGCGGCCCGGCACCATTTGATCCACGGACCGGGGGTTGCGGATCACTGACGTAAAGGACTGTAAATTTTGAAATAAAACAAGGATTGATAAATCTGAAGGTCAAAACACTTCTACTGTTATACAAAACATTCACAAAAAATTTCAGCAATTTATTTTCAAAACTTTTTGAGCAATCGCTGTCCCCGTTTGAGTTTTTCGAAAAAAACTTATTTCGAGTAAAACGCATTTTAAAGTTTGACGTCTTGTGTAAAATTATGTCATCTTCTTTTATTAAAACACTTGTAGTTTTTGTTCTAGTGAATGGAAAATAAAAAGCCTGGTATTTTTATTAAGCTAATAAGATGGCCTATAAAATGAAATCATAAGAAAAGTTGGTCAATTTTTGAAAAAAATCATGATTTTAGGGTAGTCGGATATCTTAAAGCACATATAACCATTAGATTCTGGTGGGATAAGATCCTGGACTTTGTTTCACAGCATATAGCCATTATCTCTAATATTGTGGAGTGCTAATTTTTTTACGACAGTAGAGTGCCTTTAGTCATCCTGCACCTAGTTTTATCACCTGAACGATATGTTTATCTCTTACGCTTAACTAACACACAGAGTCGATTTCCGCAAAACCCGTTCTTAGGGAATTTCTGATCATCAAAAGAAATATGCTTACTAAATTTCAAGTCAGTAGCCTTAATCGTTCAAAAACGAAAACTTTTACCAATAATTCCCCGTTAACCCCTCGAACCCCCCTTGATATTCGATATTCTTTAAACCCATTCCTAGTGGATCTCTACTCAACAAGAGTTACATGATTACTAAATTTCCAGTCTTTGGATCAAATGTAATTTTTCTAGAGATCTTGTGATAAGTGAGTAAGTCGCGCTATACTTTCATATGTATTACAATTAAAACTACAAATATAACTATATACAGTCGAACCTCTCCATATTACGAACCTCTATATTGCGAATTTTTCTACATAGTGATCTTTTTCCTGGAACCAAGAACATTTTACGATTTTCTTCGTAAAATAACCTCCCAATAGCGAAGTCCATTTTCTATAAAACGAACCTTTTCTCTTGTAATTCAATATATTTTCTCCCTATTTTTAAAGCATTTCTGGATATTTCTTCTTTCTTTTAACTCGTTTTATGGTGATCATAAATCTTGAACTGGTTTTATTAGGTGCCTAACTCGCTGAGAGCAATAGAATTCTGGGCGTTTCATCCAAGACGTGCAACCTTTAACCCCTACTGTCCAATTCACAGGAAACGTCTTCGATATCCGCTTTTGAGTTGTCTCGTGTCCCCGTGTCTTTGAACTAGTCTCCATTCATTTGTAGTGTTGATCAGTCGTACTGCTAACTTCGAAAATGTCGAAACGTAAGTGCTTGCGCCTCAAAGAAAAACATGAAGTTCAGGAATTGTATAAAGGCGTCAAAAAACTTTCCTTGCAGTTTTTCTTCTTTTTTCTTTTTTTCTTTTGATAGGTAAGATATATAAAATAGATGTATATTATTTTACAAAAAGGTGTGTGAATAGTTACTTTTTTTTAATACATAGTGTTTATGAGTTTAAAATTTGTTTTATCTGGTTTGTGTAAAGAAAATTGAAAGGTGAACTTCTATATAACGAATTTTCCATTTTTTCGGGATTTAGCGACTACGTTATATAGAGGGGTCCCCGACTGTATATATATTACAAATAGTATACATAAACATAACTCAGTGGCACGACATCCCATGAGGGACAAGGCCTACTTAGTATATGCGACCTCGGGCCCTGAGATGCATAAGCATATATGTTCCTGTCAGATGGTCAGTCTGACGCGAAAACCCCCAGTGTTAAGTTCCCAAGCAAGCTTCGTACTCATTTTATTGACCTACTGAAGGGATGATTCAACCTTGTCCCGCCCGGGGTTTGAACCCCGCACCTGTGGTGCGGAAGCGTGACGCACTAACCACTCGGCCACTGGGCTTAATAGTATACATATATAATTACAAATTTCCCATAATAACATGCTCCTTTCATCCCCCCCCCCGAACTTAACAGTCATTTAATAGATAAAAAGAACAAAATTTTGATGAACATTTAAGAAATAATTTGTTTTCTGACTAAAATATCAAAAGGACTAAAATTTTTTCTTATATATATTCTATGTTTTACTAACAAAGTAACTCAATCAATATGTAGATTGATTTTCTTTATAAATCTTTTCAACTTCTCTCCAGCCCTCATTAAGTCCAATCCATTAAAACTAGCATTTTTCAAAGACGTAGCAATTAATTAATGTTTAGCATTTTTATTTAATTATTTCATTCACTGCATTATTTTCTAAGACTTCAATTATTAATTTTACAGAGAATTTTCGAAGAAAATTTTCCAGAAATTTTGCAGACGTGGAGATATTGAAATTTTGGAACAATGTTGGATTTTTCATGTTCTCATTTCGTAGAAAGAATTCGAACAGAAAAATAATCAAATGTCTAGCTCCTAATATTAATGAGACGAAAACCAAAGAAGACAAATTTTCTCTTTAATTAAGAAATTCTTTACCTTTTTAAATGTCCTGCAAGTAATTGTAGGTATTGAAGTGAAGAAAGTAGTTCAAGTGGTGTTTGAAAAATGTTTTCCTTCCTATGTCACTAGAAGACGCAAATTAATTATTGTAGTCGCAAAATAAGAGGAAAATTTGGCGTGGGATTTTTATGCGAAAGTTAAATTTAAAATCAAATCTGTGAAGCAAATTTTTCCTTGAGAAGGAGTTTCCAAACTTTCTAAAAAAATAATTTGACATTATTTCAATTAATTGGCAACAGTTAGCTCTTCGAAAATAACCCACTTGATCGAGACGAAAGTGTGATTTAACCGAGAAATATAAAGATGATGCACACAGTTTTGTGCAGTAACTTTTAAAATACCAATAAAAAAAAATCGGAAGATAAAATGTTAATATGCAGATAAAAATTTTCTCCTTTAATCACATTGAACAAATTAGTACATTTTTTTGAAAATTATAAATATTTTTATTGAAATCCTTCAAGCTAGTAAATATCCATTAAATTAGTTCAATAACAAAAAGTGATATTGCTTTACAAGGTTTCAAAATTATAAATGCATGATAATTCAAAATAAAATAAATTTATAGAAAATAATGATTAAGTCATAAAATACAAGCTTTATTTTCTGAAAATCTTCATAGTGACCGCGGTAGCTTAATGGTCAGGGGTCACTTAGTGATAGATTAGTGGTCAGTATAGCCACGAGCTCATGCCCGTTGTGTTATGAGTTCAAGCCCTAGTGGCATTAAAGACCCGTTGTGTAGAGGAGCCAAGGCCCGTTTAATCTGTCGAGGCTTAAACGTCCTTCTGTTGGTGTGGTGTGAGAGTTAGGGGTGCCAGCTCAGGTGTCATCCTCATCGCTTGACCGAGACTCGAAATTAGTAGGTCCGTCGCCAGTTGCCTTATAATACGACTTTAATAAAACTCATTCACTCACTCAAAACCTTCAAAGAGTAAATTCGTTAATGTACTTCCTAATTTAATTTATGGGACATTTTTTAATCTATATAAACACTGCTGGCCACACAAAATGCAACATTCTGAAAGAAGTATGCATACCCTGTGAAATTTACATCATACGTTGGCGGTGTTGAAACGCATTTTGTGACGGGCTTTCATCGCGATTTCCATTAATGTCCTCTTGGGGTTCTTTGGGGCCATAATGGCAATTCTTTCCAACCAACTCCAGAAGAAGAACGTGAGAATGCAAATTAGGAATCTTATAAATAGTAGAAGTTTAGCGTTCGCGCGGTGGCTATGTGAAGTTGCTATATGAGGTCTATGTTTATGATCTGAATCGCTTAAGTTAGAAGAAATTACAAGTTCAAGAATTAACCTACCCGTACCTGTGCATTCAAGATAAAGGTGGATACCATTCCACAAAAATTAAAGCCACGTCAGTACGACCAAGAGAGTAGCAGTTACCTAGGATTTAGCGGTAAGCGTCTTCAATTAAGATATAAGGAACTACGTGTATTAAGGAGACTAGCCGTAATCTGTAAAGTTAGATAGTGGTCAATTACGCGATTATTTGGTAATACGAATTGTGTCTTCTCACTCCAGATCCGCTTTCTATAATTATTATTATCATTGTGTATAGTGAATAAGTTAAGATCTTAATAAACAGATATTAAGGTGAATGATATAAGGTGAATGTCTGGTTCTTCATTATTTCCTAGAGATACAGGTCGCGTAGATAATGTAGAAATGGGGCACCCACGGGCTCATGCCTCACAATTTGACCAAGTTTCTGAATTCGACCGAGGCAGAATGGTAGCCTATAGGGATTGTGGATCATACTTCAAAGAAATCGGTCAATTTCTTGGACGAAACTAAGCAACTGTGATGTGGATCTGTCATCGCTGGATGATGCAAAAGAAAATAACGGACCGATGGGGCCGATCGCACCCATCTTGTTGCATCACTGCCCGTGATGACAGGCGCATTGTGCGCATGGCAGTGATGGATCCCGTAGCAACATCACGAACCAAAGCACAGCAAATTGAATCAATCTATTACGTATCATTTGGTATCCGCCTGTACCATTCCACGCCGTTTGATATAGAGTGGAATGTCCGCAAGATGTCCATTGCTTCGTTTATACTTGACTGAAAACAACAAGCGTTTGCACCGCCAATGGTGTGATGAACGGCGGACATGGACAACGGAATGGAACGACATTGTGTTTGCTGACGAATCCTGCAACATCACGATGTTCAGATTCGAATTTTGAGACACCGTGGTGAGAGGCTGCTGAACTGTTTCGTTATGCATCGCCATACTGGTACTGGACCCGGTTCATGATTTGGGGTGGTATTGGATTTCACTGCTGTACCTCTCTAGTACGTATTGCTGGTACACTGAACATCCAGTGCTACATCTTTGAGTTGTTAGAGCCCATGGTCCTCCCATAGATTCAGCACTTGTCATCAGCATTCCAACAGGACAATGCGTGACAACACGTGGCACACAATGTTCAAGAGTTTTTCTTTGCCCATCAGATTGAATTGCTTCCTTGGCCTGCTTGTTCTCCCGATCTATCGCCAATCGAAAAACGTGTGGTACATGCTTGTACAACGACTGGTCCGGTATACGCCACCCCCTCTTACACCAGATCAATTTTCGCAATATGTGGTAGCCGCATGAACTGCTGCGCCGCAAGAATACATCCAAAGCCTCTTTTATTCTATAACCAACAATGGCGGCTATAGTAACGCCCGCTCGTGGCGATTTTGTCATCATCCATAAGTCACAAGAGGTTGTAAATTTAATCGTTTGATCTTTGTAAGGCATGTTATCTGCCAAATAAAATTCTTTGTGATATATCTGGTCCTTTTGCATTTTGTGTGGCCAGCAGTGTAGAACAAAATAATAATAATATGCAGTGTACTCTGAGCGTTGAAAATTTCTAATTAAATTAATATTATATGTTTTAAGATTAAAATTTAAAAAATGCAAAATAAAACCTTTTGCAAAGAAAACATGAAACAATACAACTAATGAATATGAAAGGATTGATTTTTAAATATCACAAAAGTTGAATAATGCAAGAAAGATTGTTCGACCTTTTGTGGGTACGTTACTTGCACCTTTTCACCACTTCGGAAAGATAAAGAAGTTAAATTTCAGGCACCAAACTATATTTTTTTCGGATTATTACATTGCGCAACTGGTTCTTTCGTATTATACCGTCGACCAGTTTCGTCAAATCAAAAGACGTCGCCAAATGTCACGATATACAGCCAACAAATAAAATCTTTCCCATGCACGTTCAAATACAGGAATAATAGCGATAACAGCTTTTGAAGATATTTTTTAAATTGGTGATATCTTTTCGTTTGGAGAAATTGGTCAACGGTACAATAAGTAAGTCCCAATATTCTTTGTCTCATCAGGCAGCTAGTGGCTTATTTCAATCCAAACAAATCAAATATACAGTTAGGGCCATTTGTTAAAGAATAAAAATTTATACTCGGAATAAATTTAAAATATAAAAGTATTCTAGACTTCATATTGTATTTTAACTTTATCATCCGGTTTATAAAATGATATATTTTATTACACTTCTGCGAATTACAATTCAAATCATTTTTTTTTTTCAACAAAAACTATGCTCC
>BMAV01014626.1:399929-414527 GCA_019973955.1 Trichonephila inaurata madagascariensis | reverse complement strand
AGAAAGTTCTTTTCTTTCTTTCTTTTTTTTGCTTTTTAAAACATTAAAAAAGATTCATGTCACTACCTTCGGGGCCCCTTTTTTTTAAAAAAAATTTAATGGAATACAGATATTTTTAATTTGGTGTATAGAACTAGGAATTTAAATTCAGTTGGAATGAAACGGGTGGCCCGGTACCATTTGATCCGCGGACCGGGGGTTGTGGAGCACTGCTTTACGGTACCTAATATCTTACAGCGTCCTCTATTTCATCGTCAGAGTTGAAGCGCTATACTTTCAAATATGTTTTCAGAAGACTAAAGGCATGGAAATCGCACGATGACATGTCCGAGCTGTAGAGTGGATGGTCAAGCTGTTCGCATTTGATCTTGGCCTGCTTCGAGTGGGCGACCCTGCAGACACACTGTCTTCCCCGTATGTGGTCACAGTCCGGGGATGAATAACATCCAGTTTAAAAACTTCCACTGCTAGAAATTAGATAACGGCTCAATGCTTCCTCAATCATAAATTTTTGCAATGTGAATATCATCATGTCCCCACAAACACTGCCGCGTTAATTGGATGGTGCATGTGATCTGCTGTCTGCTGCGCATTCACGCAGGATACAACATTCACATTCCTAGATACCTCGCTACATTTTCCCATGTGGCCTAGGCAAATATGTTAACGGTTACCTGGTCACGACATTTTATTCCTTTTCATTTGAACACCCCTTGTACTCTTTAAGTCAATAATAAAAAATGCTAATTATATAAAAAGTACTCCCTATACATATTTTGTATTATATTCTTACATATCTTTTTATCAATTTTACTCTTGCTATCCTATTAAGCTAATTATTTTCTTATGTCACAGATTGAACCATAGCCAATAATTAAAGTCCCGATAGTCATGTGCAGCATTGTTCTTTTCAATCCTTAGACTGATTTTATAAAGTATTCTTCCCCCATATATTATGTAATGAAATTGTTGATTCTTTTATTCATTAAATGAAATGTGAATCAGAAACGTCATGTAGTAGTAGTAATTCATACAATAAAGTACCAAATCAGGTTTCATCTCATTTATTTGACCACTGTTTCAAATTACGAGGAAAATCAGCAGTGAATTAAATGCTTGGTATTATTATTAGCATTAACTACTTAACTGCCGATGAAAAATTACGCATTTTGCTCCCCAGTGACAACGCTTTTCACATAGGCAAGAGTATGCGGTGTATTGGGGAAAAGGAAAAGGTACAAAAATAAGTAAATTGTTCTCTAAAATAAGTTAATTCCTTGCAAACACTATGAAAGTCATTTTATTGCATTCTATAGCCTTTGGAGTAGTTTTAGTGGTAGTAGTGCAGAGAAAAGGATCATATTTCGGCAGGACATATATCCGTCCACATTTAATGTACTTGTGAGTGTAAGGTATACATACGCCAGCGGCAGTTAAAGAGTTAAGAAATCTCAGCTTATTTCGATTCACTTGATTAATTTATGAGATTTTAGATGTCCTAATAAATACAAAACTCAGCAATAGTGAAAGTAGGTTGTACATTTCATTAATTAAAAGTTAACAATATCATAAATTTGAGAAGCAAAATAAAAAAGTAAACCCTATAATTCCAGTAAGCAGAAAAACCATATTTAACCTGGAAATGGTACACTTACGTAAAAAAAAATTGAAATCTAAAAGTTATCAGGTATTAGTTAAATCTATATGTCATAGCAACATTGATTTTTGCCTCCAACATAGATTCAACTAAGCTGGGTGTGTTTTCTTTCGAAGTAGTAAAGTTAAACAATTCCTGCATATTGGATTTAATATCAACTTTGTATATATTTCTCTATATAAAAAAAGTTTTCTTGATGCTGTAATAAATTTATTATACATAAGGTATAGTTAATAAAATATGGATCGTAAATATTTGAATTCAAAAGAAGAGAAGCGCCAAGAAAGAATTTTGCGAAAAAAAGAGCAACTGAAAAATGTGTTTAAAAGACAGAAATTTTTAAAAAAGAGATTAGTTGGAAAGTTATACCCTGAACAGTTAGAAAAGCTTCGAACTAGAAGGCAATTTGATAACTTAAATCCTGAGCAGCTTAGAACTACATAATATATGTAAATTGCAGTTTTACAATTTGAGCAATAACAATAAATGCTGGTCCACCATTCGGCGTACAGAGTGTACCTCTCCCCCACCCACCAGGCTAGATAAAAAATACAGTTCTTGTATTTTTTTTTCTTTCATTTTAGAAAAAAATAATGCCAATACGTATACTAGAGAGAATGCTCTGAAATACGATCTATTCAAAAGAATAAAACGAATTTTTATCTTAAAACAAAAAAACGTCTAAAAATAAAAATGAAATCCTATATTATATATGTTATTAAAGTGCCAAAAAAGATACCCTCTTATTTTTTTGCATAACCTCCAGAGATTTCGAAGTGAACTATTTCATGAAAACTTCAGGCTTAATTATTAGAATTTAACTAAAAGTATATTTCGCTTTAAGCAGCTAAGTACAAATAAAAACTGCAATGTTAGTTTCTATGAAAGAATCGATGAATTTCTAAAATTGTCATCTTTAAAGTTCCATATGGAAAAGAAGTTCTCTTCCAAAAACCCTACAGAATGTGTACTTATATTTAAATAAAATATATTTTCAGGAAACGCGGAACACTTTATATATATCGAAGAATTTTCTTTCCAATTTTACTCCTATATTTTTTCGCGAATCGGTATTTTTATCCCCGCAATACATTTACGCTTCTTTTATTCCCATAAATAATATTGTATCGATGCGTTTCAAGGAAATACATTTTTTTAAATTTATTTTTGGATAAATTTGTATCGAATATTAAAGTAATTCTTATTAAATGAGATCGATGATATTTTATTACTTTGAATTTACAAAACACAATTTGTAAATATAATATAATTTATTTTTTGTAACATTTTATGTGTGTGTGTGCCTAGTAACCTCAGTATCTGAGGGAAATTGTTTATTATCTTTTGATATTAATTGAGTTTAAATAAAGATATAATTATGAAAAAAGATCTGAGACGAGGGTTTAAATTTGCCTTTTAATATGTTTTCCTGATTTTATTTATTTCATTTACATTTCTTTACGATTATATTAATCATTTATGCCTATAAATTGCTTTACTAGACTTTTACACATTAATTCATATTACGAATATTATTAAGCAATTCTACTTCTAAATTGCAATATTTGCTAAGATTTTTTTTTAAAAAAAATATTACGCAGATCTTAGCTATAAGAAGAAAACAAATATACGAGTTAATACATTAATAAGCAAAAATTAAGAATGTAGTAGCGAAATTAGCATAAGAATGGGACAATCAAGTAGGAAGGTTGAAAAATCAACCAGGAGACCAACTAGAATAAGTTATTTTACGTAATACGTATACAGTGGGATTCATAAAAAAGTATACACTTTCAATAAACACCTTCCCATGAAACAGTAATGATCGAAGACAAGCACCACCTCAACAAACTGTAAGGTATTTGTACTCTTAAAGTTTGTGTCTCGCTTTCGACGGAAGTCACGTTGGCAATAATTTCCGATTCATGAGACTAGTCAGTCAAAATGGCAACATTCCCAGGAAAAAAAGCTTTTTGTATTCTTCAAATTGGCAAAAAAACTCTTTGGTTGATGCTTTGTTGCAGGACGACATCGATAGTTTCAATTGGATGATGCACCATCACACTGGCTGGCCAACGTCCAAGATTGCCTCAATGAACATTTCTCTAACTGATGGATTGGACGAGTCGCGGACTACAGCGTGCCACTTACCCTATAACAACCTAGAAGTCTTGGCTTAACACCTTGTCATTTCTTTCTGCGGAGGGGGTACATAAAAAACAAGGTATTAATCCCTCCCTTTTCTTGTTGACCCAGCTGAGCGGAAATAATGTATCACAACCACTGTCAATGGACTTGATTCAGATACATTAACATGTGTTTGGGCTAAAATGGATTATCGGCTCAATGTGTGCCTTGTGACTAAGGATACAGACAACGAACATTTATGACTGCCCCTATCAAAAATTCTTAATAAAAATTCTGTTACAAGTACCATAAAATACCTTACACTGATCTCAATTTATAGTACTGCCGCAGTGGTATTGCCGGGACGATAATTTTCTATTGCAGGCAGTGTTGTTGAGGCAATAATATTGGCTCCTGATGAGGACGGAGTTAAAACGAGCTGGAAAAGTGATGGGGGAACAGATGCTGGTAAGGCTATTGGAAGTGCCGGGGTGCAGATGCTGGTAAAGCTATTGGAATTGGAGAGACTGTTGGAGTTAGATCATGTCTCTGCATTGGTGTCGCTCTCTGTCTCTTCACGCGATTCCAGAGTCTCTTTTTAGGTGAAATACATCCCGCCCATGAAAAACAAGTTATGTATAGTCATTTCTGTTTGGACGTATTCGGTGAAACCATTCTTCTATTGGTCCAAGTCCCCTTCGCGTGGTGTACTTTGAAACCGGCAGCTGGCGTGGGAACTGCATCGGCATGTTATTGTCGGCTCGATCAAGGGAGGTCAGAGGTTGACTTTCCTTAGGACATCAGCGGTGTCCACTCTGGGATACTGTCCCACGAGAAACTACTTAACCGTTGAAAAGTCACTCGTTCCCGATGGGAAATCGGTTTTTGGTGAATACCACCGCAGTACATTGAGCCTGTATACTTCTTTATAAATCACCCTGTATGAAACTCATAACACACTAAGCGACTGTTGGTAGGGTTTGAAGCACGCTAAAAATGTACCCTCCTCTATTCTGTGTGTGTGTAAACTTTTGTACAGTGTAGAACAATTTAAATGTCATTGAGCGGCAGTACTTATTGCAGTCAAAAAGGCGGTCGTAAAAAGGAGTCATGATTATGAACATTTGGCGGCTTTGTTACTTTTTAATTGCCTCTAAAAATTCTTCGAGTAGCAAGGGGGACACTCAAGATGGCATTTTGAGAAGATTTTGGAGGGAAGGCTTCCATTTCAGAAGTTCATCATTGTTGGATGGTGGTTCAAAATTTTGAAGTTCATTGCCAGTAGTTTTGGTGTTGTTATCAACTTTGATGTTAATAATGAATCGATGAATCAATCAATATCTTATAATAATAATGATATAATACAATTATCCAGGGTGATTTTTTTTAACTTCAAGAAGGTATTTATCGAAATTTGGAAATGAACAGGAAATGTCCACATTAAATATTTGATTTCTAACCAAGTTCTTTTAAAACTGCAGCAATTTAAAATATTATGATCATTTGAAAAAATCTTTATTTTTTCCTCTCAGTGACGATATAACCTTATGTCTGTGCATCTAGCAATTTCCACGGGCTAAATAGATGTAGCAAAATTAGTAACAACCCATGGGTGTGCTATTTTTTCGACTATTTAGCTCTGCAACCCATGCTGTGCTTGTTTATGTTTTCATTTATGTTTTTATGCTCATATTTTATGATCTAACTCTATAGTTTAAAATAAAAACACCTTTAGAAATTTTTTTATGTATATATTTATCTCTAAAATATTGATTTAATATGTAGATTTGAAATACGTAATACAAAAATACGCGATTTTTTTTAGCCTAATTTGATAAAATAGCTACGCAGTGAGAGAGATAACAGGTGCCAGGCAATTTTTCAAATGGATATTGCCTCTTTTAGTATGAATTGAATTCACCTTGCAATTCTTATCTGTATTTTTAACTATTCGAATATTTTCTAAGGTATGACATTAAAATGCCTCTTATCATTCTTATCTACTCATTAAGAAAATATATTCCTTTTTAAGGAAAAAAAATTGTGATTATGAATGACGAAAACAGACTTTATGAGATTTTCTTCGGAACAATATTTTCATTTATCAAACTTCACATTTATTTGAGTTCAGTAAGATAATTAAGAACTTTTTAAAAGTAAATATGAGTTCATATGAAAGAATAATATTTGAACCACAGAACTTCGAAGCAAAGTTTCTCCGAATGTTATCTAATCATTAAACCCCTTGAATTTAATAATAAAATAGTTCAATGGTGAAAGTAGTCTTTTCTAGATTTTCACTTTCACTTACACATTATTGCAATTCTTATCAAGTAGAGAGATATATTGAAATTATTATGGAGAATAAAGAATCAACTATTACAAAGACATAAGAAATTGAAAGTTTTCCAGATTACTGATTTCTTTATATGTTGTTATGAATGTAGAACTAATTCTATGTAATACAAAGCAAAGCTCGATTAACAATGTATTAGTGTTACGAACCTTTACTCTAAATCAGCGATACTCAACCTGTGGCCCACCGGGTCTTTTTAAGTGGCCCGGTCATGGCCCATTGTTATGAGAAACTCATTTATTTATAAAAATTTGGCGGGACATTCTTTGTTAAGAAATCAAATATATCAATTTTGCATTTTGCTGTCGATGTCGTATGAGTGCGAATTGATATTTTTTCTGATAAGTGATAATATAAATCGGTGTAGTAGCGACCATTTTATAAGTAGAACTATTTTGTAACTATCTTTCATATCTTGCAAGCCAAAAATATTCGAAGAAAATAGGATGTTTCAAGACGATTGGAAATTTGACAATTTTGTAGTGAAAAACAAGCATGGATCAGTAATTGTTTCATTTGTTACCATATTTAAAAAAAAATAGCAACAAACAGGAATTGTGTTCAATGACACTTTTCCTCGAAGATCTCTTTCAAGAGATGATAAGTAGACTTTTTTGAATAATCTTCACAACTGTAAAAAAAGGCTTTGTCAGTGGTAATGTCAGAGCGGTAACAAAGGCACCCTATGAAATTTGTTATTTTATTGGTAATAATATAGAAACCGTTAACTGATGCAGGAGTTGTGAAAGAGTGATTCTTAAGCGCTTCCAATTTAGAAAAATTCAGTGACAAAAATTAAAAAAAAACAAAAAAAAATCATAATTAAAAAAAAAAAAAAAACAAAATAGGTGTTTTAATATTTTGGTTAATTTTCCACATTTTACTGTTTATATCTTATCTTCGTCTTAAAGCAGCGTTTCTCAAACTGTGGGGCGTGGCCCCCTAAGGGGGCGTGATATCACTGCGAGCTTATTGAGAAGTCAAAAGTAAAAGATTTAAAATAAGTATTAATTTACTGAAAGGAAGTAAGAAACAAGTTTTATTCTGACATAATAAAAATGAAATGCACATTTACATGATATATTATACTTATAAATGTATAAGTACTTCACAATGTTTTTGGTAGTTAACTTATCAATATTAAATTAAAAACAAGTTTAATAATACTAGTGCATCTCGTGAGCTTGTCATGTACATAATGTGTTACTATTTTGATAGTTTGTATGGTTTATAATTAATTTTGTATAGTCGCTTTAGCGTCAAAGTATATTTTTATTGTGTTGAATGCATTATTATTATATGGGGGGGCGGTGAAAATTAGGATTGAAATTTTATTCGCAGCTATTGAAAGTTTGAGAAGCACTGCCCTAAAGCATTTCTGCACACCCCTCCATTAATCCTCATGTTGTGGCTCAGGGGAAATGTCCATCTTATATATGCAGCCCGCATGAAGTAGTAACATATGTATGTAGGATTAAAAGTATTAGGGAATAAAAATATATTCCGATCAGTGAGGTTGCAACCTCACCAATAGATGGCGCTACCAGCAAATATATGCTCCCCCCAGAACGGTGAGTTTTGGGGAGAAACGAGAGCGACGTGGAACGAGAGAGACGGGAGTGGGACAGACTCCGGTTTACGAACGAGAGGTCACATTTTCGGTCAGCGTGGTGGTCAATAGGCTTAGCGACAGTTGAGAGTATGCTCCGTGAAATAACTCATAAAGTTTGTAATCAGTATTTAATTGGAAATAATCTAATGTTTCATTAAACAGTAATTTTAATCTAATCTGCTTATTTCTTTGAATATCAAGATCCTGGACGTAGTGACTCACCCCTAGACAACAAAAGTAAAGCCACTTGTATAAATAAAATACACCCCTACAAGTATGTGGCCCGGCAGAAAAAAAGGTTGAGTATCCCTATTCTAAATGAAATATTGTAATTATTTTCTCAACTTTTTTTTTATTGAACTAAAATGAATATTCTACAAATTCTATTTGTTCAACCTTCGATTGAATCCCTAGTGAATGAGTGAGTGAGTGAGAGTTTTATTAAGGTCACACTATAAAGCTGCTTGAGGGCTATTGGCGACGGATCTCTTAATTCTGAACCATGGTCAAGTAACAAGACGACACCTAAGCTGGCACTCCTTCTCCTAACTATCACACAATACCAACAGGAGGACTTTTAAATTTCGACAGATTTAACTTGATTTGTCATCCTCTACACTGGTGGTCTTCGGTGGTACAAGAGAGGAACTCACAACACACGAGTCCGTGACCTTGACCACTAACGATTACTAGGTGCTATATGACTTTCGTACCATAACATCTGGTATTATCAATGTCAGCTTACTATTTTGAGCAGCGTAGCAGTAGATACGACTTGAATAATTGAATGCTCCGGCCACATTGGAACTGCGTATGATCGGATATAAAAAAGTATGCTGACACGAAATAAACGTATTCCTTGAGTTTGAAACGAATAAGTTTTGAGTTTGTTTCAAGAGAGTGTACATTCAAAAATATGCCTTTGTTTGTTCAATATAGATATTTGTTGAGATATTGATAGCACTGGTGCAAAGATTATGTGGTAAACCGTTGTTATAAATATTCTGTTTAACCCCTTAAGTACCGCTGGTGTATATATCCGACTTGCTCAATCCATGTTTTATGTGCTTCAGGTGGATGTATCCATCCTTCTGAAATACGATTCTTTTCTTTACGCTGCTATCAGTAAAACCCCCTCAGGGGGCTCACCTTCTTTAGCTGGGTACAGGTGTCACAATCCCGAGGTACCCTAGTGATCTTATCCTTTTCCCAAGGGGTTTACTATCTTTGGTAAACACGGGTTTCACGACCCCGGGGTAGCCCAGTGATCCTTCTCTATTTTCGACCCTCCATCTTGTCATCCAATTCTTCTTTTCTTCTTTTCCCGTTCAGACCACGGACCTATGAGTGCAGTATAGCCAAAACTGGCTCTTGCGCCATAAAACACCAAACTCAACTACACTCAACGCCTGAGTATAAATTTGGAATAAGACTGAAGGATTAAGCAGGAAATCCCGTAAATAAAAAATTTAAATTCGACCGAAATATTGGGAGTTAAACTGAGTATAAATTTGAATTTGACTAAATGATCTGACTCTCACTCTTGAAATTTAGAAACCTTCCCACGCCTGATGGGTTGTGGAAAAAAAAACAGAAACGCTATGATCCCCTATCACATTCATTCTCTTCACTCAAGCAACCATCTAGAATAAATTGTTCTGTAACGATATCGAATGTTACTACTTGCAAAATATATTTAGTTATTTAAAACTTTATATATAAATCCTTTACTTATAAAATCTAAGGTTATTAGTTGAATACTGGAAATTTAAGATGATGATTGTAATTGAAATATTTTATAATAGTCGCGACACACGTCTTAGAAGCCAAAAGAATAAGTGTGTTTTGTCAATGTATTATTATACTGCACTTAGTGTGAAAAAGTAATATAATTTAATAGTAATAATAATATGAGTAACAAATAGCCACACACAAGCACGATGGTTTATTAGTTATAATACCCAACGAATAAGGCTGAGGTAAAATTTTGAAAATTAAAACTTGGGACATGAGAACTATTACAAGAATAAGAAGTCAATTGAACTAAAGCAGAATATTGTCATATTAATTAAAGTTGTCTCAGATTAAGGGCTGAGATGTCGGGATAAGCGAGACTTAGAAAATCCCAACTTTTCCATTTCAGCAGAACATTTTTTCACAATATTTCAAGAAAAATAATGAATGAATTAAAAATAAAAATACTGAAAATCAATCGGGCCTAAAATTTAGGCGTGCCTTCAAAAACAATGGTAGTAGGTAAATGTAACAAATTTGATAACATTTTGTATAAAAAGAGGCAAAGAGGAAATTAAAAAAAAAAAGTTCAAAAATCAATCGAAAATTTCAAATTTAGAAATCATACCTAAATTATCCAAATGTAAAAGTAAAATAAGTGAGGCAATTTATCAAATGGAGGTCGCATGTGAACCTGAAATTGAATCGCAATATTAACACAGGTTACTCCTTATAGTAATGAATCCAGCTATATGAGAAATATAAATCTGTTTTAAAACATTTAAATATAATTTTTATCAAAAGGGGATGGAGTGGAACAAATTAAAAATGATAAATATTTTAAAAATAGAGTATTAAAAAAATTATCATAATCTGTTATTTATATTGTCTTTATAAGTATGCGCATAATTAAGGTAAGCGAGATATAATTATGATTAAAACAATAATTCTAAAACTCATTGTAATTGTTTAGTTTGTTTACAAAATTATTCTATCTTTGTGATTAATTAAGTATATTTATATAAATTAAGGTGTATGTATTTCTATTCCAAAAAAGGTACTGTAAAAATAGCTTAACACTTTCTCACTTTTATATATGTGTAATAATTCCCTGTAATTTCTCTAAGACACTTTTTAACTTTTTACTGTCCCAACTTTCAGAAATCGCGCGTAAATACTTCTCTAATTTATCAACATAACGGGATAATTGTAAACCGTACCTCTTGAAAGTTAACAACATGCCTTTTTAAAGTAAAATTACACCAGAATCTATCGATCAATATCTTTCCACCAATCATAGTCTCCGTCCACAAAATTCACGTGGATTCCAAGACTTTCTGTTGCTGCTTCATATAAATATATAGCCCAAACATACTGAAAATTTTTTTTTTGTCTTTTGTCTTCATGTTGTAACTAGCTGTTTTCTCTCTCTCCGGTTTTTGTCTCTGGCCTGTTTTCTATGGTGCCGAAACGTTAAGTGTTGTCCAGTACTTTTATAAGTGTGTGTGATCTTTTGTCAAAATGTTGAATGCTACTTAAGAAGTTTCCTTATACTAAGCGATTCCTCATCAATCCAATATCCTCCACACTCACTTCCATTCTCGGCCTAATCATCAAGAATCCATTAATTACAATAAATTATACTATTCACCGTAATGATATATATATATATCAGACCTACTGGTAAATGAAGGAAGTCGTCCTTTTCAGTCGTCCTTTTTATTATTACTTTATTATAGTTCATGTAACACCATTCCAACATGACGGCTCTTTGGCGCCTAATCAAATGGAACAAAAGACATTACCGCAGCAAGGAGTCTCCAGCCTCTCATCTCTTATTTAAGTCAGTGCTTACTCTACTTTAAATAGTCCAATTCACCCAAAAATCTCTACGTGGTAGTAAAGAGTTCGTTATATTTTTATTTATTACTCGGTTAATGTTAAAGTTAAACTTTCAGACCCGACATATTATATATATATGAATCTCTAGCCCTTCATGTGTCAGTTGGGGTAAATCTGCTACCAGAACAACTCAACCCACCTCTCCTAATCGGCGACGAAATCGGACTTGTCTCTGTCATGGCTTGAAACACGGACTTTTTTACTGAACATTGGAATAAAATATGATCTGATAAATGGCTGCACGTTGCACTTCTCCAATCATTCTTTAAGAATTACGCCAATACATTATATATATATATATATATATATATATACAAAATACAAAAAAATGTGTGAGTTGTTTTGATAATCAGAATTTTTTTGCTTCTAAAGCTTGTGATGTTAGAATTTTTAAAACTCGAATTTTTTGGAACTCTAAAAATATTATAAGAATTTATCTCGTACAACACAAAACGTAATATTCATGTTTTGTATTGTATAAATAAAGATCAAAGAGATAAGGGTTTTAGTAACATATTAGAAACTAGGTTTTTCAGAGATATCCATGATTTTAAACTAAAATTTAAGACTTTCACTGATAAAAGATGCAAGGCTTGTGTCATGATGAGTGATAAGTTGGATATTGATGCAGGATAATTATTTTGTAAGACTTTTAATTGTGTTTACAAAATGACTTGCAATATTTGTAAATTCGCTTACATAGGTCAGACTTCAAACACTATCAATATTAGATTAAATCAACATATATCTGATACAAAAAAATTTGAATACAACAAAAACCAGGCTAAGATTGAGATAGGGCACTTTAATAAACATGGATTCAATAACATAACTGTACATATACTTAAATATATAGTTCCTAACATTAAACAGAGACTATGGTTCGAAAACTTTTATACAGGTTCATTTAGATCATATTATCCTTATGGTTTGAATGCTATCTGGAATGGCAGAAATATTTTGCCATCTTTTAAACAAAAATCTGAGGATTCATTATATATTTCGAATTTTGATAAATCTATTGGTAATAGTAATAACATTGGTATTGCGAGAATTTCAAGAGCTCAATTTAGAAAAAGAGTTACTAGAGACATGACAACCCTCAAGAAATCTGTTAGAATTAGTTAATAAATTTGATGATAACTATAACACAGGATTAATTAAATCCTTTATGTTTGGCATGAATAAAACTGAAATTAAAATTATGACAGGTATTTTAAGCAGATGTAATTTTAGGGATTCTTATGGTATGCATATGATTCGAGACCTTAATAACTATTTATAGTACAAAAAATGAATATTAAATTAGATGCAAGTGAAAATTACACTACAGAATATTGTACATTATTATTTATGAATAAATCCTTTATCAAAATTAATTTTTCTGGTATATTTCAAAAATATCAATCCTTTTTTCCAATTAAAAATATTATTATTAAAAAGCTTTCAAAACAACAGGAAACTTGGTAGATTTATATTTAATTATAATCAAGTCTCGGAGCTCCTAAGTACAGAATCATGTAAATGCAATTTATATCGGGATTATATTGATGATTATCATAAACACATTGTCACGGGAGACCTTGGTATCGTGAAAGATTTGCTGAGAAATTTTATGAAAAAAAGTACTGGTTTTAGATTGATGGTCACAAAAAATAAATCTAATGTTATGAAACAAATCAAACATGATTTGGATAAATCCTACCTTAAAATTTCTATTAAGGGGACATGGTACGATTTACGCAAAAATTTTTAATTTAAGGATTTTTGAAATTTTTTTGGTTGCCTCCTATGTATGTATACTATGTTAAACATATTTTGTGCTCAAAATTTCATAAAAAGCTAGCCATGCAATTTTTTAAGGAAAAAACTTTTTAGAAGTGATTTTAAAATGCTACTCCTCCTACAAAAATTGACGTACACGCATGAAATTTGATTTACAAGTACATTAAACTAGGTATAATAAAAATTGGTATGGGTTTTGCGTTAACGTGATTGGTATTCTTACAATAGTTCTTTTTATGAATGTTTAATGAAAATTCCTTAAAAATGTATAAATTCTGAGTTTAATTATTTTTAAAAAAATAAATATTGCTTTGATTCAAAAATGCATACCAACTTTTGTTACATGTACAATTGGAAATAGGTAAAAAAAATTTCAAAGTATTAGGCGCAATAGAAAAAAAGCCTTAGCATTTTAAATAAAGACAAAATAATTATTTTATCTTTCTGAGATACAGCAGTTTAAAGTTTTGATTTGCCATAGGGATGTAAATAAAAACGAACGTAAAAGCTATCATAATTCTGTGTTTTTAAAGTTTAGAGCTTTCAAAATTTGTGAGGTTATAGAAAAGTATATAAAGAAAAATTTAGGCTAAGAAAATTAAATTTGATTTTTTGACCGATTTTGGTCAATTGAATCCTACTGTGTCCCCTTAAATATGGAATGCTGATTGAGAGGCTTTCAATCAATTTAGATCTTATGTAGCAATAGAAATTCAAAAATTAGATTTCAGTGTTGAAAATGAAATTATGTATAAAGATCTTAAATCATCAATAGAAAATATCCAAAAAGACTTCGTGATTACATATGTTGATAAGGTCTCTGCTAATTATGCCATAATCTATATATATTTTTACAGTAAAATATTAAATAATCACATTTTAAATAATAATGCATTTCAAAATTCAATTCACTATAATAGAGAAGATGATAATCGTCTTTTAGCTTTGAACAAAAGATTGAATATTCATCTAAATAATATTAAATATCCATGCATTTTTTTAACACCGAAATTTCATAAAAGCCCTATAAAATTCCGCAGTATCACTAATGGGTACAATACATATAACACGAAGTCTGGGAAGATCTTACAATCTCTTCTTCAAAATTTAATTGATAACTTGCAAAACACAGCAATAATTAAAAATAGCTTAGAAATTGCCAGAGTTACTAAAGATGTGTTAATTTTTTCCATGCCTGGCTTTGACTTCGAGGACCTTTTTAATTCTATAGATATTGACAATATGATTAGGGTTCTACAGTTAATTTATGATAAATATGAACTATATACTTCAATGAAAAAAGAGAAATTTGATATTCCTGTTAACCTCGTATGAAAAGAAAATTTCATTGCATTTGATCAGAATCTTTATAAACAAATCAAAGGATTACCTCAGGATGGTCCAGCTAGTAATTGCTTAGCGAAC
>BMAV01014626.1:370262-386073 GCA_019973955.1 Trichonephila inaurata madagascariensis | reverse complement strand
GTTTCTTGAAATTATTCTCGGATATTTTGAATGAATTACTTTACTCAACAGTCTTTGCAGAAACGTGCAACTTACCGACTACAATATGACTCGATAAGCTTATAAAACAAAAAATGCTCTCCAGGTCAAATGACCTGTCGCGATAGATAACGGTATACGACAAGTATTACTCAAAATAAACAAACAAAACAAAATAGTATAATAACTGTAGATTAATTACTTATAGAAAAAGTCATGAAGTCAAATGTGCAAAAGCAATAAGATGATACGTGCATTTTCAATGCAAAAGTTCAAAATGGGTCATTTGACCCGTTACGGTACGTTTAGTGTTAAGAGTACTTCTTTCGCAACTGAAGTATCAATCTTACAGCGAAGCACTTCTTAAACTTTAAACATCCGCATTAAATACTGTACTTCTTTCTTAATTTAGTACTTAGTAGGATATCTTTCAGTGTTCACAACAACTTTTAAACGTGTATGTATAGATTTAATTAGTTTTTTGTAATTTCTGCATCTATTTTCGACCATTCTTCTGTGAATAATTTTTTTACTTCCCATTATGTGTTTATATATGTCATGTTTTCTTTTCTTTTTTTAAATCAAAATCTCACCAAATATGTTCTACTGGGCTAAATAAAGTAATGGAGGAGGTGTTTCAGAATTTGGGGACAGTTACAGAGACACCATTGGCATACATTGACAGCAGTGCGCTTAGCGTCATTTATCTTGTTAAAAAATGACGCCGTCTCCTATTTCCAAATTTTGTGTGAATAATTTAAAATTTCTCCTTAAAATATTTAAATAGAGCTCATGATTCACAATACTATAAAGAAATAGAAAATTATTGAATTCTGAGGCTGATTTACACACCATGCAAGAACACTTCCATCTCCTTGGTTCATTGATCCAACTAGATTCTTGGGATTAAGTTTCAGAAAATACAAAATTGGCAGCAAATTGATTGGGATGACAGAAAATTCAACATTTTTGATTCTGATGGACATACTCGTATAATAGCTTGTAAAAGAAAAAATGAGTTAAATCCCATGAATTTATGTGGAACAAGAACTCCTCCACCTCCATGTTGAAGCATAGAGGTAGAGGTGCTCTTGCGGGGGGAGGGTTGACTGATTAAATCCACACCAAGACGTTTAAAAGCTGTAGTGAACACTAAAAGATATCCTACTATGTACTAAATTAAGAAATAAACACAATATATATTTAAAGCTATGTTGAGATTTTTGTAAAGTATACGAAAACTTTTGTTGCGTAATTTCTTAGTACATTTTTAATTATTAATTTTTTTTAAAAAAAAGTTATACTATTTTTTAAAAAAATTGATTATGTCATTCCATTAAGAACAAGTTGCAGTTATCATTAAAAAAATCCAATTCCAATCTATTTGTTTTGATTAGTCAAACACTTTAAATTTTATTGGAAATTGCAAGTGTGCACGAACACTTTTGTAGTCCACTGTATGTTTATTATAACGTATTATTCGAAATAAACCTAGTTTTCTGCGAATATTGATTTTTTTGTGGTTTATTTAAAGTTAAAACTTGCTGGTTTGGCCCAAGTTGGCCTTTGAGTTGGACACCCTTACTCTAGTGAGACGCTGCGGCCCCCAAGGGTTCATGGGGGACCACAGTTTAAAACCGATGCTATAGAGATTTAATACTAACAGCTCTTTTTCTTTTTCCAAATTTAAATTTGAATTAGTAATATCGTTTGAGCTTATGTCAAATAACACATTATCGTTGAATTGCCATAATTTAATGTATTCCAACTAATATATATTTTCTTTATCATGGTGAAACACAATGCACGTAGCATTCTTTAAAAATAAAAATCGAAGTGTTTTTCTCCCATTCGGATTCTTAAAAGCACTCAGATGAATCCACGTACACTCAAAATTAATTTGCATTTTTCTCTTTGTCCATTAGTGGAACTTTTTTCGTTCTTTTTATCTGATTTGTCTATTCATTTTGATGAGTTTCCTAAATAGTTTTCGTGAGTTTATATATTACGACCACTCTGTTTTGATTGCAACTGGTTTAGTTTTTCAAGAAGTGTTGATGTAAACGATACTATAATGTAAGAGGAAGGTTTTATGGGAGATGGGGATAGGTTTATTCAATTTTTTTTTGTCGTATTTCTTTCAGCTTGATGAGAATATATTTTACTCTATAACTTCAAGGAATAATAGAAAAAACGAGAATAGATGATTAATATAATTTCTGGAAATATTGCATTTTCTCTTTGGTATTCAAGAAAAAAGAAATCTTTTGAATGAATTGATGGGTGAGGAGTGTTTATTAAGCTTTTTAATTTTACTGGAGAAAAGTTTCCTCATTCACTTCTTTAAAAAAAAAAAAGGCTATTGATCAATTAATATAAATGGGATTGGTTTCCTTCATACAAAAAAACACTTCAAAATATTATTTCAAAACAGGAAATGATTCGAGGTAGACATTTCACACAAACCACTGAAAGAATGTTTTTCTAAGAACGAATATGAAACAGAAAACCGAAACTCATCATTACAACTGTTGGATATTTTCAATGAAAAGTTTCAAAGTATAAAATTGTGTTTATGGCAAATAAGAATTTTACAAATGATTCAATTAAACAAGTCAAAAGATTTCTCTGTACAAATATCAAAATTAAAAAAAAAAAATATTTTTACTGCATTTTATTAAAATGATGAACCAATTAAACTTTTAATTGTATTTCTCATAAATATAATATATTTGAACTTTATCATGAAGACTTAATATACTAGGCTTAAGAGTTTGGTGATTCAAATTTCTGAAATATAAAATAGGCTCTTGAATAATGTAAAAGAATCATTTAGAAACACTAAATAACTGAAGCAATTCTTCAATTGACTTATTATTGTATGCTGCATAGTTCAAATTCATCTGAATATCATCAATTTACGAAAATGGTGTATATTAATTAGTAAACACTTATTAAAAATCTTGAATGAATAATCTCCTATATATTTGTATTTTGTTGTTTAATGCACATACATTACGGCATTGTCTTGATTGCAAACTTTAATTACTAGAAAGGAGAAATACCTTAAGATTATATTTAAATTTTATGAACATAAATTATTACATAACTTTTTGAATATTTTGAAATATTCAAAATGAGTTGTTGATAGGAAAACTCGGGAAAATTTATAATCATAGTAATATTTGCTTTACTTGAGTTTAATCATTGATATGCATGATTCACAAAATATAAGACATGATATGAAGAATCCCTCAAAGTTGTTCGTTAATTTCTAAATATTTACACGGGATATGGTATGGGTCGTTAAAATAGTTACCAATTAGATAATGAAGTTTTTCCATGAACTGTTCCATCTGATTGTGGATTTGACGCTTTCATAGATAATTTTTTTATCCTGTTTGCTTAATATAAGTATAAAATTATGAATAAATTATTGATTGAAAATTATAATAACTTCTATTTTGCTAACAGCTTAAAATATCTTTAAATATTTAACTTTACTAGAAAATTGTTATTAAAAATGTCCGTGTTTGTTGTTCTTGTTGAATTTTAAAGAAAACTTCAAAAATTTTTTTTTATTTTTCTTACCGTGTATTTAGCATTTTTAATGTAAGCAAATAATTTCTGATAATAAGTCATATCAAAATATATTTATTAGTTTTGTAATAATTTCTTTTTTTTATTTAACTTGGCCATTAGACATGTTCTATTCCATCTTAAAAAAATATATTGTTAGCAAAATAGTTCACTTCGGTTGCCATGGACACCATAAAAGCTCGGACTCATGCGCCCGGCTGCAGACGACTTTCCAAAAATAACTTCTTTGATTTTCTTTGTATTGACTTTAATTTTGATGTCTCGCGCTTGTTTTTATTAATTGTAATTCTTTTTTTCTCTCGTGCTTTAATTATTATTAATTTTACTTACATTTATAAAAGTTAACTGTAATTATAGTTATGGAAAATACTGGATCTTTCGAAGGCAATATATAAGGAAAGAAAATATTCAGTTTATGGAATAAAGCCTTGAGTTGTGACTAGCGAGATTTGCAGTCATTTTATATGAATATTCCAATTCTACAGTAGTTTAATCTGCGCCACAATTTAAAATGTTTTCTAAAATTTTAAGACTTGTTGTCGGCTTAATGAAAAACAAACAGTAATGATATATGTTATGTGAACAGTATACCAATTAAAATTTTGAAAGGCATTTCAATTATAATCCATGTTAAATTTTGTTTCATTACTTCGATATTATATTTGATTAAGTAATTATAAGAATTTGAAAATACTATATTTGATTAAATAGTAAATAAGAATTCGAAAAAGTAATATTATATTTGATTTTATTATGTAAAAATAAATACAGGTTTGTGATGATTAAACGAAAAGATCATTAAAATATTCTTAATAAATAATGATTATAATCAGGGAAAATATTTCGCAATTCTTATGATGGTATTCATAAACTGATATCATCAATTCTAAGTACTTTTCCTGGATAATTTGGGATTTGTTATTCCTCTCATAATTAAATAAAATTAATTTAAAGAAAAGCCAATATTTATATACTAATAGCATACAAGGGAATAATAAGAAAATTAAATATTAGTTTAATTATGTTATAATTTTTCAACTGAATGTCAAATTTCAGTTTTGTTTTCAAAATTATCTTACAAAAATATCACTGAGTTGGGTATATTTATTTTTTAAATGTTTTACATTTTATGTTAATTTGAGTAGAAGAGCATTAAAACTCCTTATTCATATCTTACAAATTTCTATCATACAACTTTATCTCTCTTCAAGCGTGTATACAACATAAATTATAAGTACTCATTGTGTGATACATTATTGCAAAATTCTGGTCTTCAAAATTTTTATAAGAATGTTACTAACGTATATTATAAAACTAGCTGTTATACCCGTTCTTCGAAAGGGTGAATTGAAAAATTGAACATTACAGATTGAATGATAAAGAAGTTTTTAATGAGTTAATTTTAAATGAATTGTAAATAAACGAAAAAAAAAGCTTTTTGCATATCTCAGCTGAACAAAAAACCATGTTTGCTAAATTTTAAGTCTGTAGACATAATAGCTGATGAATTTGTTTTTATTTATTTATAACACCTCGTAACTTTGTTGTGGGTCTTTTTTTGAAAAACCCAACCTTCTGCTCAGCAAAAGTAACACATTGTTACAAATTTTGAGTAATAAACGCTTAAAATAGTGTAAATAATTTGTATCTGGATGTGTAATACGTTAATATTAATTTTTTATGCATTTATTTTACGTTAAATAGCTGTTACCCGCGGCTTTTTCCACGTGTAATTTAACAAAAAAGTGTTTATTCAATTCCCAGAGTTTACGAAAACTTAATAAATAAGTATTCTAGGTAAAGAAATACCTATGCTATAAGTATATTGTCATTCTTCTTCTTTATGAATCGGTGTTTCTTTTTTGTTTTATTTTTTTCTTTATTTTTTGTTGAGCAATGTAAGATGGAAGCATGACCTTTCACACTGTCGATGGTGTGAAGACTGTAAAATCACAAGGATCAAAGGACATGAAAGGAAAATGTCGCGAGTGGCAGTTACCTAATCAAACAAAAATGTTTGATATAACTGCTGGAAATCGTTAAGACAGAAGCCTCACGAAATAAAATAATCCCTATTGAATAAAAATAATAACTATTGAAATAAATAATCCCTATTTGAATCGGATATTATTCACTACTACATTGGTTTTAATTTTATTTTCACAGAACACTAATTTTTTTTTCTAAAATAAAATTAGCCCTTTACTTACTTTTACTTAAGTTACTTTTTATAACATTAGCTATCTGCCAGTGAAAGTTCCGTCAAAATTTGTTCAGCCGTTTCAGAGATTAGACGCAACAAAGAGACATACTGACAGACAAAAATTTTAAAAATTGATTTTTTCATATAGGTACCGTATATATTTTTAAATGCATTTAATAAAAAGCTGTTAATTTCAAATTACAAATCATAAATCGAGTTATATTTTTGTTATTTGTTTAGCTCGTTAAGCAGGATTCCTCTATTTATTTGTGTGTCTGTGTTAGTTAGTGTAGTCTCTGTATGTGTATATATACAGATAAAAATTTGAAAACATTCTTACTTTCATAACATTTAAGATCTAATTTGGTTTTCGTATAGCGTCGCACTCTGAAGTAGCACACATGCTATTGGCAACGAACGTCGTAATTTGGAACGTCGGTCACGTGATGTGGTCGACATCTAAGCTGATTCCTAACTATTCTAAGTTCAACACCACGTCAAATTAAGGAAATTGAACAGCGACAAATTTAACAGTGTATCACATGGTGGATCTTCAGTGATATCTGGACTTCAAAACCTAACTCACTGGTTAAAAATTCGTGACTATGCCTACGGAACCAACGCTTCCAACAGTAATTTTTTTTCCTTTCAGTTCAACTAAAAAAGTATATTGGTTCCATTCCGATATTCGTTTAAGTTCGGAATGAATAGTTTTATTTTCTGTATAGCCTTATTTAATTCCTACTATTAGCTCACACTCTCTACGCGATTATTTTGGATGACAATACAGTAATTTAATTATAATTAATAAAATTAATTGATCACAACTAATTATACAAAGAATTACAAGTACGGCCACGTTGGCATCATTTTTGGAGACTTGTGTCAAAACTTGAAAAATGTTTTTTCTCAAATTTTAAAGCGCTCATTTGTGAGCTGAAATTTTCAATACACTATTGTTTTGGGGGAAAATACGATATGTTAATTATACTTAGCTAAAATTAATTGACTGAAACTAATTATTTAAAGAATTACAGATACAACCACGTCGGTGTAATTTTAAGTGACTTGTCAAAACTTTAAGAAATTTTTTCTCACGTTTTAAGCATTCAGTTGAACTGAAATTTTATATACACGATTGTTTTGGATGATAATACGATACTTTATGATTAATTACCACTGAATGTTGTGATTCTGTCATATGTATATACATATTTATATTAATTGTAATTATTTTATAAAATGCAGCTAAAATTAAATGTTTCTTTGTTGATCTAAGTAGGAAATAATTTTTTTTTTTTTTGCATTACATGTTTTTGGTCTAAAAATATATGATTCTGTCATAAACAAAAAATGTAATTCTATCAAAACTTAGAAGATTTCATTGTTTTTAGTTGGTTCACTATGCGAATTGATATAATTAACCAGCATGTACGATACGACCAGTGAGCAGAGAACGACGAGCATTGGTATTGTTATCCATTATCTAAATCGCATTTGACAACTAGGTGTATGATTACGATTTGTCTATCTAAACAGTCTCCGTGGATGATCGCTTGGTGAGATATTAAAAATATATAACTCAAATTAATATTTTCTTAAAAAAAACATCTAGTTCATTCAATTGAATTATATTTGCCTTCTAAATGTAGTTTCATGTGAAACTGAAATAGAACAGTACTATCGAGCATCAAAATAGGAAATCGAGAAGATATGTATATGTAATGATGGTAATTATGCGACTGACGTTAAATTAGAAAATATTTATGTTGGTTCGGTTGAGACTAACAATATATCGAACCAAAATAAATCGATATTTTTTTCGGTTCAGTTTTTCGATTTTCATTCCAAACCAAAATAAGGCTTTTTTCCCCGGTTTACGATTCAGTTTCGGTTCGAATCCCTGTACTCAACAATCACGGGCACTGTTTTAATATTTAACTTTTTAATGTTAATCATGTTACACAATTTACAATATGTAAGTATATTTATGATCTGCTTTAGTTTTACTTTTATATTAAATATTTAGTTCATATATTGTAATATAAAGCAATTTTTCCACGGAGTTTTCAAATAAAGCTATCTATTAAGCAAACACACAGAAAAGTTACAGTAAGTTTTTATTTTATTCTGAATCTCATAATTTCTGTTAATGAAATCATTTTGGGGAACCTTCACTACACCCACAACTTTAAAATATGTTGACAAGGGTTGGTCTGAAAAATGACTCCTGAACAAGTTCTAAACGATACCGGGACACTTAACTTCATTAAGCAGACAGGTGAATATTCAAATAAGGAGCTGTCTCTATGCTAATAGAAACATGTAACCTTTGACAAGTAGGTTAGAGTTAATTACGAGTTGCTCACTGAAGTTTGAACCATTTGTTACATGAACGCATTCTGTCATTGCAAAAGCCTTGACATAGACTCCAATCAATAACCTCAGTGGAAGAGCTCTTCTAACCATTTGTGTGTTTTAATGTTCACTTTGATCCGGGTAAGACTATTATATGATGGTATATATATCATTATATTAAACGGGCCTCTCTTAATTTGAGTTACTTTAAATAACGAAAGTTTTCTTTATTAGATTTTGATTACAATCCAGTAAAAAATAGAATTCTAAGAAATGTTACAGTGAGTATTTACATTTTTTAAAACCTTGCAATTCCTAAAAATGAACATCAGTAAAAAAATGCATTATAAAAACTTATAAAAGTAATTAAATAAAATGCTTTCAATTATGAAGTTATAAAAAGCATATTTTAGCACTGTTTTAAAAGACTATATACTAGGATAGATACAAAATCAGTCTTTGCGGAAAGGGTGCTCTATGGTGTTTTAGTGGGAAATAAAATGAAACATATTATAATTATATGTGTTACATACTGCTACAAGGGAAATAAAGCTTAGGGTTTTTAGCTTTTTTATGGCATAAAGTCAAAATACAGTTCGTTAGAGTGAATTACGTATTTTAGTACTTTATAACATTCAATGCGATGAGACGATGCATTAAAAATAGCTACAAGTAAAAACAACAACAACAACAAAAAACATAAAATACTTTTAACAGCTTCTTTAATATTAAACTTTTTCTTTAAAAAAACTCCTACTGTCGACATTGTGGTACATGATAAAATGGAAGGCGGAAAAAAACGTGAATTGGACTGATTCGACAATGATGGGAGATAGAGCAGGGTTATGAAATATTGCAATACTACAATGTACTACTCAACACTCATTACTTTCTGATCACTAATGATACTCTTAATTATTTTTTATTGTAGAAAATAATTTTACTTTGAATCTAAAATCATGGAAAAACGAAGATTAAGCTTCTTTTCCATTTTTTTTTTCGAAAATTCAACCTCTTTGTGGTAACATTAAAATTTTTAATTTTGTTAAAAATATTATTTTTTCCGATCCATTTGATAGAACACCAATTCTTAAACTTTCGATCACTACCCCTCCTTCCCCTATGTATCAGCCTGGCTTCGTGGACCCCCAAGATTTTGAACACCTTTGAACTCCCACCATAAAGCTGAGGGATTTAATGGTTCCTCAATAATCTTAAGACTTTTTTTAACATTTCTTTTTTTCCTATGAGAAAACAGTAAATATATAGCTGAAAAAATAGGTTGTGCCAATGGTTAGGCAGTTACAAACAATAACAAACTGAATTAATATTCATTATCAAAAATTATGTTATAGTAGTTGTTTGCATTAGGAGACAATTTAAGGACCGTGTCTAGGATGGCAAATCTTTCAATTTATCCACGAGATCTTTGAAAGTCTGTAAAGGAGAGAAATATTAACACCAAAACTTCACAGACCCCCTAGCTAACGCTGGGGATCCGCAGTGTTCCCCGGATCACAGTTTAAGAAACGCTGTCATAGCACTTCTTTTCGATATAGATAAGTTCTGAAAAATAAAAATTTTTTTCATATAACCGTGAACCACCCTACAATACTTCTTTTGACTTAAATACCTCTCCCCCCAAACATTTTAAGCTTCAATATACTTTTAATTTTCTACATAATGGAAAAGATTTCAGAACAATAATTTTTTGTGTTTATTCTGAGCCATAATATTATAAAGCGCATGCATACCTTTCTCTATTAATTTTAGAAACTAATAGTTCACCAGCCATTTTCCTCATTCATAGAATTTAAATAAAGCTTATCATGCTCAACTTTTGGATAATTTGTTGAAAGAAACATATTATCCGTTCAATTACTATAAAGAAAATATATTATGTATAAAACTGTTGTAGAGAACATAAAATTTATAATTTCAACATTCTATGATGGATCGCTCAACATTTTCTGAAAGATTAATAATTTTGATAGTGTAGAGGGCATATATATAGGAAATATTTTATTTATCAAATGAAATGGTACTTATACATATTATCGCAACTGTATTGGCAACATTATATGAAACGGATCACATGGGTGCCAATTCAGCGCGTACGACACATGCGAAATCAGGGTTAGCTACTTGGCAAGTTATCTCGAACGTTGCTATTGTTGCGAAAGTACATAAGTACCAATTAAATTTTCATTTAATCCTAGATAAAAAATAAAGTTATTTGATACTTAAAGTTAGAAAAATAGAGCTTTTCGCATATTTTTAAAAGTTAATAAATTACTTTGAATTCTTTTCAATTTTTTTTTTTTGTGCATTTTAAAAAGGTAATACGCAGCCAAATCTTTATTTATTAATGGCCAAAGAAAGTCTAGCATTAAACTTTAATAATTATGATCTATAGTTAGCTCTACCAAGTTTCATTAAACTAGTTAATGAAGACTATAATAAATGTCAGTAACACTAATGCGAAGTATATTTAATTGTATCGTACATCGATATCAAAATTTATTTGTAATTTTAAATGCAACATTGACAAATAGAAAACAAGAACATAAAATTATCATTTTCTGAAATGTTAAGTCAATATTTGAATACTGAACACTTTTAATGAAAGATTTCATGCATGTAAATTTTTCATCATTACATTAGAAATATATCTTATAGAACATTTAAGAACAACCATGATTATATTAATATTAACTTTTTAATACAGGGGAAAAGTATTACTTGAGAATTATTGATGTTTTAAAATTCATTTAGAGTAAAATTATCATATAAATAAAACTAATTATTGCATTAAATATTTACTAAAATGCTCAGTATAAAATAAAATGTTTATTTGTTTATAAAGATAATGATAGATATAGTTAGAGAAATATACGCGAGTTCTGAAATTATTAAATAAATTTTCAAATATTAAATTAAATTTTCAATTTAAGTATTTGAAACAAAAAAATTTTTTAAAAAGTTTTTCCGTGATAATTTTTTTTTTATTTTCTAATTCATTTGAAACTCACTAAAAATGAAAAGTAATTTTAAAGAACAGAAATTTTAGAATGAAATAATTATTTGATGAACTATACAGAAAATATGTTTGATCTTTATTCGTGATATACTTCAAATTTCTACAAATAAGATAACATTATTTCATAAATTCTATTTAATAAACTATTTTAATTTTTTAATACATCATACATTTGATACATTTTCTCCGTTTTATAATATAAAATGCTCACACACATAACGCAAAAACAAACACTAATACTTTTAATAGTATTGGTCGAAAGTTAAGTTGCAACTCTTAAAGTTTGTTTAATTTGTCTATTTGCTTAAAGCAATACGATATCCTGAGAAATTATTTGAATGAAGATTGCAAAATGAGACGTAGTTAAAAGTATTTTTCATTTACAAAATCTTGCAGCAATTGTTTTGTATTTTAGAAATGCAAAATTATCTTTCAATATTTTGTCTAGACCTTTTCCAAAACAATTAAAGAAATCAAATATTAAATTAATTAATTTCCTTTTTCTGATTATTTGAAGACTTTCTTAAAAATTCATATTATCTTCTTAGAAAAAATAGTAGTAATTTCGTTAATCTTATTCTAATATAAAATATTTCATGACATAAAAGCTCAGTTTTTTTTAATATTATTATAACAAATAAAAGAATTAATATGAAATAATCAAACTTTAGCAGCGATATTTGTTACAAGTTTTAATACATAAATAGCGTTTTCATCAGTAGTTTTTATTTAATATGATGGGGTTTTTTTCCTCAAGAAACTTGTGACGTCTATCGCGTCTTTCTGCTAACATAACTCCTATGTTCTTTGACGGCCACGATTAATGGCAAAACTTTTCCAACCCAATACCAAGAAGATAAACAAAGATAATATGTAAATTAGATATACTATAAAAGGATAGAAGCTTTGATGATAAGATATAGCGTGGCAAGCCTAGATATAGCGCGGCAAGCTTAGAGATAGTAGTGTGGAATTATTCTGATCGATAGCGTGACAAAGCTTAGTGTGAAATCTTGCAGATCAAGAGTTAGCAGTCCGATAGTTTTGGAAAGAATAGAAGCCTAAGATAAAGAAGTTGGAACCTTCGTATATAAAGTTTATAGATATCTTTCTCTAGGTAAAGGAAGGAGAACTGAAAAAGGTAATATTAGATATAAGTAATTAGATGAATAGGATTATTAATGATAATTGAGATAAAGGATCTAGTTGCGTGATCTGACTTGAATACGTGGTTTAATTTGGGCGTTGACTCTCACTTTAATTAAAATTGTCAAATTAGAATTTAAGTAATATAAGTTGTTCTTAATAAAAGTTGTATTAAGAATTATTATGTCTCATCATTTTGATAATCCCACACCTCTAGCTTACGCGGAACCGGCACGACATGGTCATCACAGGATGGCTATGTCGCAAACTAATAAACTAAGCGGATCTTCACTACTTCAGTTCATAGAATGTAACAAATTAAAATATAAAAATAAATTTCATATGTTGCATTAATTTAATCTTATTGAAAATTAAGTATTTACATCATAGTTTAAATTTGGTGCTACAAAATGCAACGATAATTAAGATAAGAGATTCAATGCATAGTCCGATTTATTAGAAATAACCACAAAATACAAAGATGAATTTACTGAAAATATGTCTTTCTTTGAGTTCAGAAAGGAAGGTAATGATGTCAGAATTGAGTGTTGCTACCATAGTAACCAAACACCATTTCCATACCTTTTGGCAATAAAAGAAGTTATGAGTATAGCATTAAGATACGGCAATTCATATGCTTAATTCAAACAGTGCTAGACTGAATGTGGCGAATCATTAGATGGTGTTTGTCGGGCATTTTCACATCATTGACCAAACTTGTTGGATAGATAATAGATCGGAAGAATAGAACATCTGAAATTGTAATACAATATGATGGGTGATGAGGTTTTGGACATAGTATATACTGGCCAATGACGCATTATCTTGTTGGAAAATAACCGTAGGTAAATTCTGAAAGCAAGGCCTGTTAAAATGCTCCAAACTCTTAGATATATCCCCCAGTCTAGTCATTGTATATGTATCACGCACTAAAAAGTAGATTAGTAGATCCAATACCACTTCAAACCATATTTTCGGACACAGAATTAGTATGCATTTGGTAACAGTTAAACAATATTTCTCTTGATATTACCATGGTATAAAGTGATTATTACAGATCTGCAAACAGAGGCGTGATTTATTTGTGAGAACAATGACGGGCTGTTCAATTATCCATGTCTACCAACGCCCCATTGCAAACGCAAATGACTGGCTTTCAGATTTAGGTTACCGGAAGGGAAGAATAGAGAACATTCCAATGCACAACAAACGATGCCTAATAGATTTTACGCACATCAATTGCTGTGCAACGAACCGTATTTGGGGCATTAGGTTACTAATGTGGCTAAGTGTTCCATCACTATATGAACAATATACTATTTGTCACGTGTAGTGGTGGACCCAGCCAACTGGTGCAAACAGCGCCGTCAATCCATCGTACCCTTTTACATCTATTGATCACTGATTTGCATCAATACTGCTTGGATAAGTCTGACACTATCACTATTTATAGGAAGAACAAGCAACTTTCTCTTTAGGCAAGAACGCTTTCTCTGTTGGACTTAACTCTTGTAATGTTCGTATTGTTCTTGGAAGCAAACTGAAAGTGCTCCACAAAGCAACTGTGTAGAAAAATAATTCTAGTTCTTCAAAATGGTTTTATGTGTTGTTATTGTATAGCGTTTGTTAATGCTGTATGCCATTGTACTATATGTTTGTTCCAAAATGCTGATAAATTTCTTTTCTCATCAAGACGTTATACATTGACTTGGATGCCTCATTCATTGTGTTGCATTTCATGTGTCGAGCATGAAAAATGTACCACAGTGAAGCTATGAAGTAAATTACAACTGAATATAAGTGACCTTTATTGCAAGCGTATAATTAACAATAGCTTAATGCCAATGAATATTTGTATGAAAGTATCTTGATTAGCTAGTTGAACGGAAGCTTTATTGCTAAGTGATATTTTTTTTATCATCCCGCTCCAAAACATCGAGTGTTTATCTTATAAAAAAAGCGTTCCTCGAGTTCGGTTTGGAAAAAAATCATTATATATAGAGATTTGAATTTGCAATCTTACGTGCTTCCTTCGATTAAGTGAAACGGAAAGAAGCAAGGCGAGTGTTTGAACATCGAGCTTAATATCTGACTTATTATGATGTTTCGTTTGAAAAAAAAATGTCCTCTGAGATTATCTTTGTCTGGTTTTAGTTCAATACCCACAAGTAGATATTAGATATTAGAAAAGTGCAATTTCCTCTTCCTGTATTTTTGGGAAATATCATTGGAATTTTTTTTTAAATATTATAAAAGGACGTATAGAAAGAGGCTTGTTGTTCAAAGTTTTATTTTTCATTTTACATTTTAGATTGCCAATGTGGTGTATTTCTATAAGCAATTGAATTTGAAATCTTCTTCTACTTAAACTACTGCATAATGCATTAAGGTATCCTACTACGTTCGGAACCGTGATTTTAAAAAGGCGCATAAGTGGATAATTTTCATGATATTTAGTGTCACTTAGATTAGAATACATGTATAAAATTGTTTTAATGACATTTTGACAAAAAAAAAATTACTTAACTACAATATTTCGGCAAAAAATTAACTTAGAATAACCATTTTTCAAAATGTTCTTTTTTTGTCAATAATGCTTATATTATAATAATATTTTGCCTGTATAAAGCTCAGACCTTTGTACAGAGGCTCAACTATGATTTTTGAAAATTTCACATTATTTTCTGAGTTACAACCATTTGAAATAATTATCGGCGTTTTTTTCTTAAAATGTCCCCCCTCTGTTGTCGTAAAACATGGATAAACCCACTTCTAAGCTATATATTTCAAAATTTCTATGTTGAGCCTCTGTACAGAGGCTTGCGCTATAGACAGGCAAAATATTATTATAATAGAAGCATTTTTCGCAAAAGGAGACTATTTTGAAAATGGGTCATTCCATGTTCATTTTTTGTCAAAACAGTGTAATTAAATATTTTTTTTATTGTAATACCTTTCTTAAAACAATTATATATACATTTCTTAATCTGAGTCACACTAAATATCATAAATATTATCCATTTATACGCTTTTGCAAAATCACGGTTCCGAATGTAGTCGGATACCTTAACTGAATGTGAATCAGTTTGGAAATAACTCAGAAAAACATTTTTTATCACAATGGATTACATTTACATGTATGGGGTTTTTGGGATATGGAGCAACAAAGGCCATTATCTCTGTGGGTGCTGTTGTTTTAATTAGTTATACATTTTAATTGATCGCTTTTCTAGTGACTGCTTTCAACGGTAATGAATATTATTTTCAAAAGTATGTTATAAAAGGAATGAATTTATAATGTATAATTCCTATTGAATTACAAATAATAATACATAGAAAACTTAAGCATTTTTACCAAACTACTAATATACTGCCGTAATTTATCTGCAATCATAAATTAAAAATACGAATGTAAAATATATATATATATATATATATATATATAT
>BMAV01014626.1:340236-370162 GCA_019973955.1 Trichonephila inaurata madagascariensis | reverse complement strand
ATATATATATATATATATATATATATATATATATGTAAGAGATAAAGAATGCTACGACAATTGCAAATCTGCTATTTATATCTGGAGGACTATTTTTTCGTAAATTTCCCAAGCAGCACATTATCTGTATGAAAATATTTTTCATTCTTAAGTTTTGGGTATGATACAACGGTCTTGGTGAAAAGTTTTTGCCGAAGTCATTAATATAACTACATTTCATCGGATTCAACACTGCAATGAGAAGCCTTGTATAATTCAAGAGAGAAAAATAGATTCGGTCATTTAATATACGAATTATATTGTATTTTGTATTTCAAATATAAATTTTTTAAAAATGTACCATAGAAATTTCTATTCTTAAAAGCCCTGATTTATATACATATATATAAAGATAGACAGATTGGATTTTTCCCATGTCTTTCACTTCATTGATTCTTTAGTTTAGAATTTAAGCTTATGCATGTATAAACAGTGTGTCTCGAAACTCATCTTCAATCGAGCATGTGGTAAAAAAAAGAGGGGGGGGGGCGGGCGTATTGGCTCTGAGGAGGGAAACTTGTTTTAGTGAAGCCTAGCTTGTTTATAAAAACTTGGAAAATTAGCACCTTCCATTATTTGACATTGTGACTTAATTTTTCAGAGATAGTTTTCCCAACATGACATTACATAGGCAATTTACGAACCACAGTCACAAATCGAACAAACGGCTTTGCTGGTTTCATTAAAATTAACGCATTTTAGATCGGTTTGAGGAAATGATTTCACATAATATTGACTTCATCTCATAATCAAATCATAATCACATTTTCAAAAAATATAGATTTTGAATTTTTGATACTTCTAAAATCTCTAAATTGGGACCTTTCCGGTCAAATAATATATTTTCCATTTAATGATTACTTTATGTTATACTTGTAACGATTTGAAATTTAGAATATGGACGAATGTTTTGTGGTGTTTTGAAAAAAGGTGTATCCCTTGAAATTTTATCCTCCTTACGCTTAGAAGATATTTACTCTTTTAAATACTGCAAAACTTGTTTGTGAGGACTTCGTTAAAAATGTGTAGGAAGCTATTTGCAAAATGATAATAATAAAAATATTGCAGTTGCTGCTAAATGAGACATGTCAGAAATTTGGTAACACGTTATGGAATGTTGCGTTTATTGCAATCAACATGGATTCTGGACAAGTGTGACGGATGTTAAAATACTGTATATGTAAAAACCCGCCTTTTCCTCAAAATAATAGTAAACGGAATTTCGTATACCGCAGTATATAAATGGAAGCTGAAGGGGAATCAAGAATATTTCAACATTCATTTTTTTTTAAATAACAACTTAGGGCACAAATTTTTTTTGAATGAGGTAAGATTTTGTGCAAAAGTTTGTTTTCTAAAATTTATATTTTCAAAATTGTGTGCAAATTTACTGTATTCATGTAATCTATGTTCCTTACGTATAATTGTGTACACTTAAGAGATATTTTTGAAATGTTTTTCATACACAATTAGCTAGAAAGCAGATATCGTAACAAAAAAGGACAATTTTCAAAAAAAAATTCTTAGTGATGCTCAGTAAAAGTAAGTTTTTGAAAAAAAAACTAAGCAATATATTGGAAAATTCTCACTTCAATATGAATATAAAAGTCTAACTAATATACAGACAATATTTGAAGACCTATTATTTAACATTTTCGTAGAAAACGGTACGTAAAAAAGCTTAATTTAACATTGTTGGTATGGGGGGTAGTACTGAATATTTTATTGGATTAAATGTTCAAAGGGTTTGCCTTCTAACTTTTTTTCTAAGCCAATCGAAAATGTAACTGAACTGTGCCAAAGGTTTGCTGAATCAGTGAAATAAATAAATTTATCTAGCTTCTCACGACACACGAATTAATAACCTGTAAAAAGATATACTTTTAAAGACACTTAGATCACAAAGACTGCTTTTAAAAACACTGTTTTATTACATGTTATATCAATTAAATTCTATGATAAAAGATTTACGCTAATTCCACAATAACACTATTTTTTTTGAAAAACTTAAAATCTAAATATGTTAAAAATTTTACTACCTCAGAACTCTAAATATTTAATATTAGTTGTAAAATTTTGAAAATTTATATTACTTTATTACTTAGAATCTGTGTTTAGTATATTGATATATTAGTGGAAAACCATGCAATTTTGCTGTTAAAATGACCTTACGTTAAAATTTATTCATAGTTAAATAACGTTAGAATATTGAATACATTTGTTGAATTAATTTGCATTTTAACTAATTACGTACAGGTTTTTTAATCGAGATTTGAATATAATTAATAGCATTCTTGAATGTGTCTCATATGCAAAGATTCTGATATATCTCAGCTCTAGTCCAATCACGTGGGCAGCAATATCTAACATTCCAAATTTCTTTCTGCATTTTGTCTCAAAGAAATTTTTAAAAAATTATTTTTAATATAAATATAATAACAGAGAAACATACAGTTTTCAGTATAAGATTCTTTAGAAGAATCAAGGCTCAAACTAAACATATCGGATATCTAAGGCTACCATTTTTATTTATTTTTTTTTTTCAGTTTTTGCAGTTTTTGTAACAGACAATCTCCGAATACATGTTCAAAAAACTCATTACAGATTATTTTTAATGCTGACATCCTTCACCAAATGGCAATATTTTTATTATTACTGTTCACAGATATAATCATTATTTAATTCATAATTCTGTTTAAGGTATCCGAATACGTTCGGAACCGTGATTTTGCAAAAGCGAATAAATCGATAATTTTCATGATATTTAGTATCACTTAGATTAGAATACATGTATATAATTGTTTCAATGACATTTTGACAAAAAAAATTATTTAAATACAATATTGTGGCAAAAAATTAGCTTAGAATAATTCTTTTTCGAATTGTTCTTTTTTTGTGAAAAATGCTTCTATTATAATAATATTTTGCCTGTATATAGCTCAGACCTCTTTACAGAGGCTCAACTAGAATTTTTGAATTATATAACTTAGAAGTGGGTTTATCCATGTTTTACGGCAACAGAGGGGAGCAATTTTAAGAAAAAATGCCAATAATTATTTCAAATGGTTGTAACTCTGAAAATAATGTGAATTTTTCAAAAATCATGGTTGAGCCTCTGTAAAGAGTTCTGAGTCTCTGAGAGGTCGTATATACAATCAAAATATTATTATAATAGAAGCATTTTTCACAAAATGAGAACATTTTGAAAAAGGATTATTCTAAGTTAATTTTTTGCCAAAATATTGTATTTAAATAATTTTTTTTATCAAAATGTCCTTAAATCAATTGTATACCTGTATTCTAATCTAAGTGACACTAAATATCATGAAAATTGTCCATTCATACGCTTTTTTAAAATCACGGTTCCTAACGTAGTCGGATACCTTAACCTGCGTGTCTGTTAATAATGATCCTTCAAGTTAGTTTTAGCATCCTAAGTACTTGATGTTCTTACATAAAAATACATCTTCTATTCATAGCTACAAATGCGAGAATAGAATCTGAGAGTTTGGAGTCTTAGTCTACAAAGTGCATATCTCAACATTATATAATGCACACAAAATGCAAAATAGTAAGAGTTCTTCGTAAGCATCTCTCCATTAAACATACAGTCTTAGAATTTCATACTGTAGTCGAAATTTAAAAAGTTTTTAATAGATTACGTCTCAAAGAATGTTGAGCCTTGAAATAATACTAGAACAATTAAAAGAAATTAGAAATGGGTGAAAATAAGTTTGCTACGAAGCTACTTAAGAATATTTTGCAATTCAGATTAACATCGAAAATTTATTTGTTAAATGTAAATGTTTGATGATGTATGTTATTTTATACACTCTTTTCGGTTTACAGATAGTCTTCAAATTATCCTTCAAGTGAGAATTAAACCCAGCCGGTTGGGTGATGTATATGTTTAGGAGCTTGTCTTGTACACCCAAGTTTGCGAATTTCACCCCGGTCCAAGTCAGGGGATTTTCATGACGCAAAAAAACCAACAGCATCCATGTTGTATGATTATGCGACATGTTAAAAATCGCTAGAGTGCTTGTTTGGCTCTGGTGCTCTCTGAAAATTAAATTCTTAGTACAGTTATGTATCGTCAGAGCTCAGGTGCCTTCCTTTGGAGAGGAAACGGGGCTTAAAAATTAAATTGTGACAATTGGTGCCACGTTAAAAAGTGATACGAGCTCCCTGAGAACGCACTAGGTCTGCAATGGCAATTAACAATCTAAAGAAAAAAAAAATTGAATCCAATATTCTATAAAAAAATGTCAAAGAACTATTTTTATTATTAGTTTATAATCTTACATACAAATACAGCTCGTTTCATGTATAGTTTATTGTGTTTCTTTTAGGTAGTAAATGTTATTTATATATTTTATGAAGCTATGTAGACGTGTACATTGTTAATACTAAACTATACACAATAATATGTAATCTAATAAAAAAATATTTCTAAAAAGGAATTTAAAAGAAATTTAGTAATACCATATCTCAAATTGTATTTTAAAATCGTTCATTGAAAGGAGCTCTTCTCTTCATATATTAAAGTTCATAATTTTTGGAAGCTGTAAAGTCTAAAAAATATTTACATTTTGTAGGACCTTGAAAACATCGGATATGTCAAAGCAAAAGCTGCAAAAGAAAGCTTCAAACAACCTACAAAAAAAAAGCTATGTATACTTTAGTGTTATGAAATAATCAGAAATAAAATGTTAAGAACTATACGTATATTTTTGTCAAGTACAAATAAGACTAAAATTATTATTCATTTTCTTTGGATGTATTATTGTCAAGCGTCCTCATATGAGAAAGGTGTATATTTTCAAACTAAGTGGAAAAAATGCTTTTTCATTAATTGTGAATCATTTTTGAGACACAAACGATTCAGTTATATTAGGTATTAGTAATTAAATAAAACAAACGCTATACAGTTAAATCCCATAAAGTTTGAAAAAAATTCTAATTTGTTAACATTTATGCATTTTGCAAAATTTCATTTGAAACAAATTATTTTCTTTTTAAATTTTAAGTTTAAGAAACTCATCTAAACTCAATAAATAATTGTTTTACAGTACGTTAGAAATCTTATGTTGTTTAAGCAATTAATGGAGATGAAATATTTTGAGGACAAGACTTAATTTTAAAAATATGGGTTATAACATAGACATAGATATCAGCTCAAGTTGAAATAACACCTATATATTCAAATAAATTTAAATCTTTTCTATATAGAAATCCTGCTTAACTTAGGGAGGATCACGTGGGGTACAGAGTCACCCCAGACTGACGAAATCTTTAATTCTGGGAAAACTGTTTATTTGTTACTTATAACCTTGTCCGAGTATCCACCAACCTGTAAGTCTTCACGGGAACTAAAATATATTTTTCATATATATTCCTCTTTTTTTTTATTTCTTTTTTTGGGAGGGGGAGTGGAAAACTGATTTTTTCTCTTTTTAACAATTTTAAGGAACTTAGAGTGACTGAGTTACCTGCGCAACCAAATTTGTTCGAAAGAGTTTTCTTTCAACAAGCTACATTTTTCGCCTGTGAATGACTTTATGGTTTTGATTACTGTATTGTAAGACTCATTAGGGTTTATAAGTGTAAATGACCTGACTATAAAAAATAAATGGATCATCTACGATTATTGGATGAAGTTGGAACTTCGGAGCAAGAGATGGATCAAGCAATGGATGAAATAATGGATAGTAATCGTGATATCGAAAGTAAATTTGAGAAAAACTAGGAACATGAAGTCTTTGAGTCGAAAGGAAGATTTTATAATACTGCCTAACGATTTTCATTCAAAAAGATATGAAGTGGCAAGTGTACAAAATACACTACGGCCTGTCAAAATCACACAAGGAAGGAAAAGTTCAACAATTTTTTTGTCGATCATTTAATGACATTAAAACTACAATAAGTTGAACAAAATAGTTTTGCCTGAAGATATTATTCCTGTAATTTCAACGAAAAGTGTGTGTGAGATTTGTGTCCTTTATTAACCCTTTATCTACCAACGGTACTCATAAGTATCACTCACTTTAAAATTACATAGATTAACCATTTTTTCGAATACTCTAAAGACACTTAGCTGGAATATTCTTTTAAATCCACTCTTCCAAGACATATGACAGCGTGGATTTTATGTTCAGTATTTTAGCATTGACTTTTTGATCGAACTATGAGGATTGTCATTTTTCTTCCGAAAAAGTAGTTAATGTCAAAAGGTTAGTGTCTTATTTTTTTGTTTGTTGGTTAAGGAAAACCTTAGAAAACGATTTGATTATTTATTTTCAGTGAACAGTGTATATAAATACAGTCGGACCTCTATATAACGAAATCGCTAAATCCCAGTAGAAAGTTCATTAGGTGGAAAATTCGTTATATAGAGGTTAATTTTTTAATATACTTTATAAACCACATAAATGACTAATCACACCTTTTTTATAATTAATATATGTTTATTTTCTATACCTTACCCATCAAAAAAGAAACAAAGAAAGAAAAACTAAAAATAAAATAAGAAAAAAATAATGTCGAAGATTTCATTATATTTTCAATATGAAGAAAATAATTTTATACTAAAATTAATTTATTTTAAGAACATTTTATAATTAAAAGAATACAAGTAATATTAAACATATATTATTTTATAATTAGAACTCGGGGACACGGAACAACTCCACTGAGGGTGAAAGATTATATCGAAGGTGTTTCTAACGAACTGAGCAATGGGGATTAAAGGTTGCACTTCTTGAATAAAATGTCCAGAACTCTACTGCTCTCAGCGAGTTGGGATCTAATAAAACCAGTTCATGATTTATGACCACCATAAAATGTGTTACAGAAACTTGAAATTTTTTCAGAAATACTTTAAAAAAGAGAGAACAAAAATTGAAGCACAAAAAAAAAAGTTCGTTGTATAGAAAATGAACTTCTGTATAGATAGGTTATTTAACGAAGAAAATCGTGAAATGTTCAAGGTTCCAGAAAAAGGTCGCAATATAGAGGTTCGACTGAGTATATATATATATATATAAACGGAGTTATGTGGGAGGAAAATAAACAACCTGATGTTTTTGATTAATATTAATTAATATTTAAAACCTAACGATTTCTTACTGCATAACTGATTACTAAATATGTGTATCTCTAGTTATTCCAACTAAATGACACTCGTAATTTCTTACCTGGAAAATACTTGTACTAATAAATTAAGAAACGTTACTTATTATTGCAAAAGTTTTCCGGTTTTTTTTTGTGTCATTTATTTAAAGTTAATTAACCTACTTAACTAAGGATATATGATTTCCAACCTCTAATTAGTTTTAATCCTTCGGGTATAAATGTACGTAAGGCAACAATACATATTTATACCTGAAAAGAATATAATTGCCTATTCTACACGAATAAATAATATTTTATGTATATAGGTATAATGATTTATTAAGCAAGCAATTTTTGATAAATTCTAAAGAAAGTGACACTGCTTTTAGTTTAATATGAATACTAAATGAAAAATATTCTTTTAAAGACATCTCGATAACATCCGTAAAAAAAAGCATTGATATTTAATAATTTATTATGATACATATTTAAATATTCCTATCTATGTGTATATCTAGAATATTCGTTAAGATAATTAAGTGGAAATTTATAATACATGGTGAAGTGCATAGTTGTTTTATTAAATATGAATCCTGAATGAAAAAGTATTTCATAAGATATACTCAGAGAAGACAATGCATACTCGCGCAAATATAAATTCAAAATTCTTGGTTAAAAACATGCATGTCTAAGTACAACGTTGTTTTTAATGATAGGTACTGTATATTTGGTATAAGTAGAATAGTACTTGAAATACATGGTTAAATACAAAGTTTTGTTTTATTATTTATCAATTCTCTAAATGTACAACCAAGGGTATCCTATCGCAACACACACACATAAATAACCTCTACAAATAAATGTAAGACAAGTATTGACATTCAATAATTCATTAGAATTTATTTAAATATTTCTATATATGTATATCTAGCATATTCGTTAAGATAATTATACAGAAACTTATATTATACAGTTACTGTGATTATTCATTAAACGTACATGTGAATAATATAAAATCATTAACATAAATCTCTTAACTTATCTAAATTACGTATAAATCTGAATTATTGCAAAAAAAATGTGTTTTCTCATTTTAGAATTTTATATCTGAGAAGTATATGTATTAAAGGTAAGTTAAACGAAAATTTATATTTAGGTAATTGCAGTAAATTTATTTTTTTTTAATATTTGGCTAACTTGGTACAAAACATATAACTGCCAAACACTATTAAATGAATATATTATAATTTATCTCTTTTTATATATTATATTTACTTATTTAAATTTTTTTTAAAGTTTCAAAATATCAAAATATTGAAGAACATTTTTATAATATTTGAATGGTTTATTTTAATTATGTATGGTAGAATAAAGCATTAGGATTATAAAATGAAGGAACATTTTCCATGTTATAACATCTCCACTTTCCGAGAATGGGAATTTCAAATTATAAAATGCTAATGATATGTAAAATATAACATTAATTCACGTAGGCAATTATTTACTAACATTTATTTTGGCATAGTTTCTTTTTTTTTTATAGAAAATCATTTTTCTCTTAATGAATTTTGTTATAACTTTGGAAAATTGTTGTTAATAACTGCATTTTTATATTGCATTATTTGAATACATGTTAATTATCAATAAATAATACGCACATAAAGAAAATGTGTTTATGAAATAAATACATTTAAAATCCTTATAATAAATATGGTTATTTTTATACTTAATAGAATTTAGAAATGAATTTTATGCATATGCAAATCTCTTTTTTGTAACAATAGAGAAATTATATGCATCGGTTGTTAATTTAAATAACTTTAATGATGTCTTTTCTATTCACAATAATAAGTAAAGTATTAGATACACACTTTTTAGAGTTTTGTATTAAATGATTCATTACGAATAGCATTCCTAAAACTACTCCATATCATTGTATCATATAAAAATGCCTTCAAATTTATTAAAAATCTTGATATTGATTACAAATATTCAATATAAATGGGCCTATTTACTTCAAATAGTTTGAATGCTTTTCATTCACTTACGCCTCAGAGGAAACTGAAAATAATAATGCAGTAAAGTCTCGGAAACTCGGCAAGCGATAACCCGGCAGCTCGGATAACTCAGCCACCCCTTGCCGGTCAATAGTCCGATACAATACCGAGCAAGACATAATGTCTATTGCAGAAAACGTTGCTGCTGTTGCAGTTAATAAAAAATGCTGGTAAATAAAGAATATGTTAACGTTGAGGAAACTGAACAAACTCCTAAAATATCACATGGGAAAAGACTAAAGGATGTCTGTCGAAACCACCCTTAAGTATTTGGAAAAACAAGGTGCGTATTTAATGGACTTACTGTTCCTTCGTCATCATCGAAATGAAACGATAAAAAGCAGAATACAGCACAGAAAATAACAGGATAGTTCGCATTTCCTGGCAAAAACTGGCTACTTTTCTTTCAAGGGCGCTATCCAAACCCTTTATCTACCGAAAGTACTTATAAGTACCACTCCTTTTAAAATTACATAGAATAACCATTTTTACGAATATTTTGACGATACTTAGCAGGAGTATTCTTTTAAATCCACTCTTCCAAGATATACGTCAGCACGGGTTCTATCACGAGTACTTTAGCGGGGAAGGCGAATAGATTTATAGCTGAAATTGCGTTTTCGGCTGAAGGCGTTTTCAGTGGATTGCGAAGATTGTCATTTTTGTTACAAAAAGTAGTTAATGTGAAAATGTGTCTTTTTTTTTTTTGTATATTAATGAAGACCATAAAAAACGATTTGACTGTTTATTTTAAGTTAATAGAGTATATAATTAAATTCACAGTTGAATACCATTAATTAAATAATTATCTCTAACGGATTAAATTTCTTAAAGTTGAGTATTTTTTTATATATATCCCTTAATTTTTAACGCAGTGATTAAAAAAAAATATTGCATGAAAAAAACTGCAGAAAATCATAATGCGGTAGATAAAAGGGTAAGTTTCATCATTTTATGCCTTCATAAAGTATTTTTCTGAAGTACGTCTGATGAATGAAATTATTTTATAATAGTACGTATTCATTAATTTTCATTTTCATGAAGTAAATTCTCTATGCTTTCATAAAGTACGTATTTATCCTTTGTTTAAGGCTATTTAGGTAGTTTATTTTCTGTTGCATTCTCGAGCAAAGAATACATACAAATATACTACAATATTTTATGAGGAAACACCATGACTATTCTTTTTTCATCTCATTCTCGATAACCCGGTATTTTTGCCATCTCGGCCACCCTGCGTTTCACATTATGCTGAGTTTTCAAGATTCTATTGTATTTCTATTAGTCGCATGTTTCAGGAGGAAGTAATAGTCTATATTATAACCTAGTATTTTTTAATTTTGGAAGCAATAATCTTGATATAAACTCTTTATTTGAATTACAGGAGTTTATTAATTGAATATGCTGAAAAAATTTGATTTTGAGTAGTATTGGTTGAAATTAATTTTAATTTATTATCCATTTTTAAGAATGTAAAATTCAATGTGTGATATATCGATGCAAATTAGTTGAAGTTGCATTCTTATCAAATGTATTACAACTTTTAACTTTTTCGATAATAGAAAAAGGTAAAAATTAGTAATATTAGATATTTTTTTTTGTTTTACAAAAATGATATATTATTAATTCTTATTATTATCTATAGAAATACACACACACGCAGAAACCAATAATTGGGGATTTATACTTAAGATAATAACTAGTAAATTCTTTAATAAGGTAGTTATTTTTTCAACAACCTGCTTTTAGTACAATATTTTGATTTTCTCTTAATTGAATACCTTTCGCTTGTTTCATTATATTTCATTTGTCACATATATATATATATATATATATATATATATGTATTGAACATTTATATGAAGATTCATAAATAGTGGGAGATTAATGTACCATAATATCAGGCGTATAACACGCACCCATAATTTAGATCTGCAATTTTTAATTTTTAGATACATTCGCCGTATTACACGCACCCCCTATTTTTACGAAGAAACTTAGAATGCCCGTATGCAGTGCTCACAAGTTTTTAATTCGAGGTATTATTGCAGATTTTTGAAAAATATAGTATACTTGTAGAAATACAACCCTTTATGTTCAAAAGAAATGTCATTTCTTTTAAATTAACAGTATTTCGATATATGCAGAGGTCTAATTTTTTTTCCTATGCTCATCTTTTTTTCATTTTTTAAGCTCTCACTTTTATACCCGGCGTATAACGCGCACCCTTAAATTTCGATCTTATTTTTTGTGTTAAAAGTTCGCGTTATACGCTGGATTTTACGGTACTTATAAAGATTAATTCATGGGGTTTTGAATTTTGTGTTATCCATTAATTTACATTCCCTTATATCATGATATTAATTGAAATTATCATACGAATGCTGATTAATTCAGTAGTTCAACGAATACTCCTCTAAATACAACCATTACTCGTATATTAAATATAGATGCATCTAATTCAATATAGAATAATAATCCAAAGTTAATTATGAGATTAATGGAAGTGAATTATATCTGAGTTATATTAACACACACATATCCTTATATTAAAATATCAAACATTGTATTTCATTGGTTATATATATACAGTTATACCTCCCAATAAGGAATACCAACCAATCCCGTAAACAAAGTTGTTTCTTCTTCAGAGCGTGCATACTAAAAATGTAATTTAATTAGGAATTCAGAGGGCATAAAGCGTTAAATAAATGATAAATAAATGAATAACAATGTTGTAGGTATTTTTTTCAGTTTTCGAGCGCTAATTTGAATTAAAAAATGCAATGTATTTTTTTATTTCTCCTCTACACTTTAACACAGTTATTTCTCACCCACGGTTCTGGAAAATTATTTGCAAGACCATGTAACGGTGAAGAACCACAAACACTATTTGCCAGCCTTTTAAACTAAAGACATTATCTTTGAGAGTATTAATATGCATTTCATTGTAGAGAGTATATAAACTATTAGGCATAAACTGGTAAAAAACTATTTGAGTTTACAATTTTGTAACTTTAAAGTTTATACCACTATTCCTTATTAAGAAAATTACTAGTCCAGGATAAAACATTAAAATGTTTACAGGTCCTGTAACTTAATTGCGTCAGAAACATTCCTTTAGCACATGGCTTTTGGGTTTTAATTTCCCAAACTAAGCTTTAATTTTCTTCCAAATGAATTATATCTATTGTTTTGGTTTAATGTTATTGTGTTCCTCTTTTCATTGAAGTTATTCTAAAATACACTTGCCTCTGAAAGTCTGCGTACAGGCAATCACATCTTACGTGATTGTGTTATCATTTCTATTAAAATCTCTCTTCAGAAAATCAAGTTATACCTCTCAGGACTTCTTCAATTTTTCCGTATTCAAACAACATCAAAATCCACCTTAATATGAAAAAACAGTAATGAACACCAATTAATCGCCTAACACCCTCGCCATTAGTCTACACACTTAAAAAAACTTTTAAAGACCTTTTATTACGAGATTATTATACGCCGTGTTTTCAAGTATATCTAAGATTCTATAACTATGTATTTGGAATGTAACATATGAACACTGATGTGATTTCATTATGGTAGGTAACTGAAAAGAGATCGTTGTATTGCTCTGAAAGAAAAAAAAAAGATTATCTTAGATCTTTAAAAAATGGAGGAATTTTATAAATCACTTGGCTGAAACTGATAATACCAGACATCCATTGATTGAAAAAGTGTTCATAAACTGTAAGTCAACTAAAATGTTTACGTTTTTTTGTTCAAGCCAAGATCCAGCCTTTGAACTCAACATGATTTTCTTGTTGAAAGGACTACCTTGCACAAACACACGCACGTACACTCATATATATGTGTACTCAAAATTATTATTAGACTATATATAAAAACTAAATTTATACAAGGTACTTATTAAATATCTTACACTTACAACAGAAAAAAAATAGCATTTTTTTTTTTAAAAAAATCGAAAATATATACAAGGTTATTTATAATTGCCTAAAAGTTTAGGAAGCGATGTAGAGATAAAATCTAACAAGGGGAAACACAACTAAGGAAATTCACTTGGGGACGAGACTTGTTGTAATAGTAGGTGTAGTAATAGTACCCTTAGGGTGTTGAACCCTCAATGTAATTCCACCGAATGGTCAGTCAATTCCGAGAAAATAGAACTTCGAATTCATGCTTATCTTTTATACAATTAAGTTTAAATTACCTGTAGCGACGCTGTAGTATAGTTGGTAAGACGACTGTTTTCTAATCGGGCGGATAGGGTTTGAGTCACGCGAGCAACTTTTTTTTCAATTCATTTAAATATTTTTAAAATTAAATAAATTTATTTATAGAAAGGACTTATTAAATATTTTATATAAATATAAAGTAATTAAATTAATAATATATAAAAAAGACATATTCTTTTTATTATATCAATTATAAGACAATTAATGTAATTATAATAATACTATATTTTATAGATTATTTTATGATATACATAACATTTTATTTATAATATATTGTATTTAACATTATAAAACTATTTTTTACGAATTTTTTATAAAATATTATTTAATTTTTATTATAATATATTTTATTATAAATATTATTTATTAATGTAAAATATATTTATGCAATATAATATAAATATTTATATAATTACAGTTTTTTTTTTTTTTTATTTATAAAATACAAAATAGTTCAATAAAACATCATTTAACATTTGATAAACCTTTCATGAATAAATTTATATAATTAAAAAAATAATTAAATGAATTGAAAAAAAAGTTGCTCGCACGACTCGAACCTTATCAACCCGATTAGAAAGTAGTCTTCCTATCAACTTTACCACTGCGTCACTAGAGGTAATTTCAACTTAATTGTACAAAAGGTAAACATGAATTTCGACTGCTATTTTCTCCGAATTGACTAGTCATTCGGCGGAATTACATTCAGAGTTGAACACCCACAAGGAATACTTCTATTACACCAAGTCTCGAGCGCAAATGAATTTGCTTAGTCGTGCCCCCTCCCCCCGTATGACCAATACGGCAAAAAAAAAAATAACCCATTTGATTAAAATACAGAAAATGTTCAAGCTTTGTCTACATACCTTATAGGTTTTCCATGTGATAAAGATTGGTTACAGAGCAGTAGTTCAGTTTCTGCCGTACTCAAGTCAGCATGATACTATCAATGCTACAGACAGTACGTGTTATCATTTCCGTGCTGTCCATCTTTACCGGAAAATTTGGTTTGAACTTTGGTTATCCGAAAATAAGAGGAATTTTCCGTTTTTTCTTAGACGCGTGTTATAGCGGTACCTCATGAAAGGAAAACAAATGAGAATAAAGTTGATAGTACCATGTATCAATTAGAGAGTGACAGGAACAGGACTATAGCATTGATGTACGCTGCTTACCCAAGGATTACGACATAGAGCACCTTTAAGGTATGTAAACTAAACTTGAATTGGTTCTGTATTTTTCAAATGTTTTTTTTTGCTGCATTTGTCTTAGTCTTTTTACTAATAACGTTTCAAAACCTTCGATGGAACTACGAATAACCAAGTATCCGTATAACTGAACTCACTGACGCAACAGCCCATGAGGTACAAGGGTTACTGCTCCTATCTCAGTTTACAGGACCTTAAGCACTGAGTGCATGAGCAGATGTTTCGTTTAAGTGGTCAGTCTGACGCGAAATTCCCAGTGTTAAGTTTTTCAAGAAAGCTTGGCACTATTTTATCGACCCATTGAAGGGATAAAATGTGGATTCGACCTTTCCTAGCCTGAAATTTATACAGCGGATTTGTGTCGTTGAAGCACGATACACTACCACTAAGTTATTTGGCTTCATATATGCATAAATATATTGGATTTATTCATTCCTAAGAAAAGTATTTGAAAAAATAAAAAAAAAATTGCATAAAATTAAATATATCTAATCAGTTCAAATTGAACCTCTACATTACAACATTCTAAGTGTAGGTTTTTGTACGCTTTTGCACATGAATTGCTGATATTGTTAGCAGCATCACGTAGGTTCTATTTAGTGTGTGGGTGAGTAAATCTAGTCTATTGTTTTTCGAAATCCATTTTATCTCTACAAGGAGTAAAACTCCCTCATTAAAAGAAAACAACTTTTATTATAAAATTAAAAACTCTCCACTTTTTGATGAGAATTCTCGGAAGACAAAAAAAGTTTTATAATGAGTTTAATCCTCTTCGCCACTAAAAAAAGAACAACTAAAATTAGCTTTGTCTTTAGGTCCATTTTTCCTTCAAACTAGCTTATTTGAAGCTGTTATTCCCTGTTTTTTGATTATTTTGATCTTACGTGTGAGCGTTTTAGAGCCACGAATAGAACATCAGGAAAAAAGAAATCAGTAAAGAGTGGCGAACTTTAAATCAAAATCGATATGGTACTCAGACGCACATTATTCAACTTGGCGAGACTGATTTATAAACAGAGGAAAGCACTGTGGGCGGCTTTTGTTTGTGAGAACATTATTCATTTCAACATTAGTAATTTGGAACTTTTAAAGAAGAAATGGAATTATATCAAAATGATTTATGCAAAGTCTGAGAACTATATTTTCCAGTTTTAATACCAAAGAAGACAGTCTAAGACATCCTTAAGTATATATATATGTGTACTCGTCTGGTTCAAATGCTGCTGTCAAGAACAATAGAAAAGGAAAAAATATTTTTTTTCATAACTTAAGTAGTAACTGTTAAATTTATCTCCATTAAAGATTATTTGTAAAAGTAAACAATAACCGTAGTATATTTGTTGTCCAATCAGATTTATAACTGCAGACCATTTATTAACTTAACGAAATGATATTCGCATATATAATTAAAATATTTGTTAAGAACCCTTTATTAATTTGATATTTGATCAACAATATTTACATGCACCAATATTATTTTGGTTTGGTATGCTTATATTTTGCATAAATGAGAAACAACATTGTTCAAAAATACATTAAAGTTTATGTCATACTGTCTGGTATCCAAAATACAAATTTTTTCAGACGAAATTATACTTTTTGCACATCTTTTATGTGATTGTTATAAGAATTTCCAAATTAGTTAATGTATAGATTAGAATCGAATTACTCTCTGGATGCAGGGAATCACTAATTATCAAGCTTTAAAAAAAGCCTGAAAAGTGTTAGCGCTTAAATAGATTTTAATTTTATTTTACCTTTGGTTACAAATTAAAAAAAAAAAAGACTACCGAAGTAAAATCTATAGTTTGGATCATTCTCTTATATAGCTGTTTTTACACTACACGAAGGTGTAAACTAGGGATGGCGAACCAGTAGCACACTTGCCGTCAATGGCACGAGACACAATATTTTGGGCACGCCAGTGATCAAATTTTTCGCATTTTATTTCAAAATAATAAAGTTCAATATGAAGTGTTACGAACAAACACGAGTGATCAGTCGCGGAACGGCTGGGAGTACACTCTTGTTATTGTCTTGCCTTACTTACGTCGTGGGCTACAGTTGCTTATGATGCAAAATTTGTCTACGCATAGCATAGTCAATTTCGTTGGCACAACTGTATTTTACAGTTTATTTGTGTTATAATTACGATTTTTAACTGTTAACTTTTATATTGTCTACACTGTAAACAATATAAAAGCTGAAACCTTTTTGCTAAAAGTCTTGATTTCTCAAGAAATATTCACTAAGTTGTTTCTTAGTTTCAGCATATGTAAATTTAATTAATAGTTATTTAAAAAAATAAATCAACATTTCATTCAAAGAAACAATTTGAGAAAAAAAGTTCGAAAAATAGAATTTTGATTATTAACTGCTAAATTTACAACATATGTTCAAAAGATATATAATGAACCCCTTCCCGGAATTTCCCGAGCTGAGCTTGGTTAGGCGAAATGTACCAGCATGGCTCATCCCGAGTGTAGCTCGGGCACTGAAAAATATAATCTGTTCTTACCATCTGTCTCTTACCATCATGCTGTAATGACTTCAAACAGCTCTTGAATAACTATTTATTATACACTGTGAAAATTCATCAAAAATTACTTCATTACAATTTAATTGTAAAATGAGTCCGCAGATAAAGTTTCTCTTTCGCTGCAGGGTTCTCTACCACTCACATAAAATAAGGACATAAATTGATCCTTTAGAGAAAAGTCCTTTTACATAGGATATGTCAAAAGGGTCCACAGTTCTCAGTTCACTCTCGGTAATTCCACACCGAGAGGGGTGAGCTTGCTGGTTCTATATCCACAGCGCAGTTGCTCATTCGAAATCTCCACATTTCAAAGTCCCCTTTATTTCGCGGACACAGGTATAGCTGTATCGCTAAGAGAGGCCTCAATGGGTTCAATCTCTGATCATACTCCATCGCTCTCGCCTTATAAACCTCTCGTTTCTCACGATCATTCACCACTTAACCCCTTTGATCTCTCTCCGCCGGCCGCTTATGGCGGGAGTCTGTCTGGGCTCATATTGTAAGTTCTTTCGTCTCAGACGCGATGACGTCATCAATTCGTGAGAAACCGAAAGCACAAAGACACATTGTACCGGAGTCTCTTTTAACTTTCGGACGGTCATGGGAAAAAAAGGTCAGAATTTCTGACCATCCATTTGCAATCCCTTTTCTCAGCAATTAGGAAAACGAATGGAATTTTCCCACGTCTGTCGGCATCCCCTCTTAGCAATTAGGAGAAAGAGACCAGCTACATCACAATGTTCTTTTTATGGTTTCAAATAATTGAAAAGTACCACGTGGTAGAAAATTCTACAAAAAGCCCCTTCATACTTGTCTGAAAGATACTTTGTTGACTACGTTCCCTCAACGGAGATGAAAACTAATCAAACCGGGCAATGTATTATTTGCTGCTCAAAGAGAGACAGTGAAAGAAATTATAAAGAGAAACAAGATCCCAGAATCCAGATTGCGATGTTTTGTTACGTGTAGTAGCATGTTTTCAAATGTTTCATACACCATCAATTTTGATTTATAATTTCATAATCCTTTATGTAAATGCAAAAGATGTAAATAAAATTTGTAATTCAAAATAAAAGGCAGGTATTCTCAGCTTTATATTTATAATTAGTGTGAGTTGACTCCAAAAGTCTCATGATTTTTGCCATACAAAAAGCGAAATTTATAGGTAACTCCCTCATTTATTTAAATATATTTTTTTTACATTAACTTTTAAGACATTTTGCATGCGAATGATGCTATTATGTTTAAAAATATATTTATAATTGAAAAAATGCATTACAAAATTGACATTTTTAAATCCATAATCCAGAAACAAAAGGAACTGGAAGGGGTTCATTTCCCTCTATCAGATTCATAAAGTATATCTGTTAATGTAAATATAATAATTGAATTAGAAAATATTATTTTTCAAGACATTGTTCGTGTATATCCTTGTATCAAATATGTTTCAATTTTTAAGCTTTCATTTCACTTGTAGTAAAAGGGCATCTTAAACTGATATCGAAACATTAAATTCTGACTTAGATGGCTACGTAGTTCGCTAAGCACAGCAGCGACTGTTAAAAGTTTTGGCTTTGCGAGCGAGATGAGACCAGAGGATGTTTACCCAAAATATACCACATATCATCACTCCAAGCATTAGACATATATGATTTTGACAAATCTAAGTGTACTGGAAAGGTTCTCTCTCATCGTTGTGTGTGTGTGTGTGTGGTCATGATACTGTATGCAAAGGCAGAAATCGTTTGTACAGATATTTATTATGAGAAGATCGTGTCCAATGTAGAAGTGCCCATTTTTATTACAGTGTCATGAAAAACCTGTAATAAGAGTGCCTTTCTGATAAATCATGGCGCTACAGATGTCATCCTTTTGTCTGCATGGATACTTACTTACGTCAAGAAAGTCGTTCTTAACTAAGGATAGATGAATGAGCAGAGCAATTCTACGAATCGGTGTATAAGACATTTCGGTCCATTTGTACCTAAGAGGCAGGGTGTACCGAAATACAGCATGTTAGTCCACCCTGCCCTCCTGTACTCGTCAATTTTTACATTCGCATGAAGGTTGTAGCATCAAGATCAACGCAAGAACGTATATATTGCGAAACTATACATAACAGTTTCGGCACTATTTGATACTGTCGCATTCAAATTCTGACGCGGACTACTTTTTTGCTTACAAAAAACGTAACAAGCTTACTCCATGACTATTTTTACGAAAACAATTAACTCTTGAATGGTATTCTGCATAAGAAACCATCAATGATATATCTCTCCTTTATACTCAGAGTACATGGCGTTATTCCGATCTTTCAGTGATCCAAAGCGCTAAACTCTAATTATTTCTATATCCAAGCATGATATACTTTTCATGCAATCTTGACATTTGCTGTATATCATTCGCTTGCTGATGCAGCTTTAATGATCAGTAGTGTACATCAAGGCATTTTGTAAATAAAACATGTGATATAAGCACATCAAATTTATCAAATTTTATTTATTTTATTTATTCAAAGCCCCTGCTTAGCTTATTGACCATTTGACACCGAGCTTCCAAAGTACCGCCAGACGTTGTTATCAGACGGGTATTCATAGAGTCCGGTGCATTGGAGCAGGTGGTTGCCATCCATTCTTGCATGACCGCCAAGTGGGCAGGCCTCCTTAGCAGCCAAGCCAGTGGAGGTATACTTCCAAAAAGCCATGTCCTGTGGTTAGATGAAAGTGAGCAGCATCCTCGGCTCTCATCAGATGCCTCGGTATTGGACCAACAGTGGCCAATTTCCCACGGCTTTCCAAGGCTGTTGATATTTAGGTCACGAGAGTTTATTTGTCAATGAATGTGGAAATAATGCTCTTTGCTCTTCTGAGAGTCAAGAGGACTTTCGGTTGTGATGACTCGGCTCTAACATGACTTGGGACCCCACTGTAAGGCCACAGTCCAGCCATATAAGGTTAGCTCTGCAATTTTAGTTCGGCATTGAATTCTGTGCTTTGTTTTTAACTCTTGTGTGCAAATATTTAATTCTTAATTCACAGTTATTGAATAGCGTTTCTAATTTAATATTAAGTGAGTTTTTTCCTTAAAAATTATACTATCCTAATCGAATAAAAGTGAATAACCACTTTCGCAAAAAATCAAATAGTTTTTAGACATATGAGAAATGGAAAAAAGAAAGCTAAATGATCAAGTCTTTATGGAAGTGTTTTTTAAGAGGACTTGGTACCCCCAAACTAACCAAAATGTCATCTCTTAAATTTTTATTTAGTCATATTATTTGTATTATTTTTTTGATTGTTGTATTTAGAAGTTGAAAAAAACTTTAATTTAAAAATGTAAACCAACAAATTAGAACTTTTGGCCGTGCCTCCATTTTAGATAAAAACGTAAAAAAAGTTTTCTGATAAAAAAAATCTATTTTAAAAAGAGAAATAATAACTATAAAAAAGAAAGTGGTTGCATATAAAGCAGGATATTACCGAGACATTACAATAATGTAATTTCTTTCTCTTTGTGAAATGGGGGCATGTAAAATTTTTTAATCAAGGTATTTTATATTAATAATTCCATAATTTCAGTTCTTATTCCTCATATGTTTTTATACAAATGCAATACTTCGATATTATGTGAAAAAAACGAAAATTTCTGCAACGTCAGAATTTTTTTTTTGAGATTTTTCTTGTATTTTCTTGTGCAATTAATACTCTCTAAAAATTAATCATTTATAAAAAGGAATGGGTTGAAAAAATACGAAAGTGTAATTATTGTAATTATTTTAAGTAGAAATGTATAACTAATGTCTTAAAAAGGTGTTTTAAGTTTATTTAAGCTTATTAAAACTATTTTTTCAGAATTATAAACGTTAAAGTGATTTTTCTTAGTTTGTGGTTTTTTTTATATATTAGTGCTTTTAAAATGCTACATCTTCCACAATTATTTACCAATTGAGTTCATTTTTTCACTGTGTCTTATATTTAATGTATGTAAGCAATTTAGAGATCCAATTTGCTGTAAACTGAATACTTTTTTTTAAAAATTAAAATGTGGGAAATGTAGGCTTTTTTGCTGAATTTTAGTAAGATCATCTACATTTTATTTTTTTCTCAAAAATTAATTAAATTATTGTAAAATTGATTGAGACATCCTTAAGAATATTGCAAAGAAATTTCAGTTCAAAATATTAATAATTACAAAAGGAGTAACTTTCTTAAAATTTTCCAAATTTCCTTTAAAATATTAAATTTATAAAACTGTGAATAACATGTGCAAAATTTCATCTTGTATCTTTTTCATGAATTGAAACATTATATGAAATGCTAAAACATAATTTTAAATACATAAAATAAAAAAACGTTCAAAGTGCACCTAGTCTTTTTAATCTAGAACATATGACACGATCAATTAGGCCTCGATCTGTCAACGGTAACTAGGCAGCATTAGTAACAAAAAATACAACTGCTTAGGTTAATTTCAGTGAATATATTGGTTTAAAGGAACTCAACCCTTTTCTCGGACTCAAATACAAATCTTTAGAAACTGTAATAAATTAACCCTAAAAATATAATATGCAGTTTTAATTTTCATCACACACACACACACAAATACAGTTAAATAAACTATAGTTTAAGAAAACTAGAAAACACTCATTTATAGTTAATCGAACTAAAAAGTAAAAAAATAATTCTTAATATAAGAATAAAATGATTAACTGTGTACAATTAATGCCATTGTAATAAGAGCGTGGGGCTCTTTGTACTGTTTTTTTACATTTCGGAATACAACTAGTAAGAACTTATAACAATTGATATCGTGCACCCTACGCTTTTACCACGATGTCATTAATCTTCTCGTTAGTCATTTTATTCTTATATTAAGAAATATATATTTACTTTTTGTTTCGGTTAAGTAAAAAAGCGTGTTTTTTAGTATTTTTTAAACTATAGTTTATTTTTCATTTTTTAGTTAGAGCTACAATAAAAGCTTGCTTTTTTAAGGATTTTTAAACTACCATTTATAAATTGATGAACTAATATTTTTTGTTTGATGTATTTGTATTAACCACGAGCGTTTTGCTTTATGGGTTATAACTTAATCTTCTAGTCGACAAATCTGGAAATGGGATCTGGAATTAGTCGTCAAATCTAGAAAAAAGAAATCGTTAATCCTGATTATCCTGTTCAGGGCAATGGAACAAAATTATTAAGTTATTGTATTATCCTCAGTCATTTACAAGTGTGCAAAATTTCGAATCAATCTGACCTTCTAAAATTGGTAAAAATCGAGTGAAAATATTTCGTTTCTTACAGGTAAAGTTAATAAAAGCATGTTAAAAATTGGCCAATTTATTACAAAAAACACTGATTACTGACAAACCTTGCGTTGTCAGTCTTAGGTTTACAACAATGCATAATCCAGATCATATATTGTCACATATAATTTCTAATTTAAACACTAAAATACTTGACACAAAATTATTAATAAATGCAGACAGAATATCAATTACTGTTGTTCTATATGTTCACTAAATCCCATCGAGTATATGACCCTCCACAGATTTAATTGAATAATGATTTAGGAGTGATCAACAAGGATTTCAAATATTAATTGCGGGTAGAATGTTAAGCACATCACTTCTCTTCTGCTCTGGAATATTAGAACGCAAATCCCCCTGTATTGAATCAAAACTAGGTTATTTTGAAATTGATATTTAATAAAATGCTCTTTTATATGTCAGTCTGAATCACTATCCATTGAGAATTTTAAAATTTTCTCATACTGTTTACTATAATTGTTATTAGTCAAATTAGTTATAATTCTAATTTCAAAATATGTTTCATTCGGATGATTAATTAAATCTCTAACTGTCAAGTTATTTTGATGATTTGGGTACAAAAATTGTCAAATTTTTTTGAAACAAAGAACTTCTAACCTCTAACCTTTGAAGTCTTCAGTTAAGTGCTGTCATCTATTGAATTAAGCGCATATTAACTTTTCCTGAGAATCAGTCAGGTTTGACAAAGAGATGAAGCCGAAATAAAAGTCTTCCGATATACATTTGGGTAAAACAATACGATGCACTCACAAAAATTACCCCGAGTAATACTCGGGTGTGACATTTTCGAACACCAGTGCTGTGCCCGAGATTAACTCGGGCATGACAGTTAAAAAGTTAAGAATGAAAAAGGGAATGTTTCCTTTTTAAAAAGTTCAGTTATAAAATATGAATTATTATAGTTATCTTTACCATAACTGTATTCCCTAAATTTGAAAAAAAAAATAATTGAAACTAAGTTTTTAAAATATTTAATATTATTTTATTAGTTCTATTTCATTCAGAGAGCTGATGCTCATTTCCCGAAGTTGACTTAGGCAAATATGTAAGAACTGAACTGCATTGGTTGATTTGATGCATAAAGAAAACGAGAGAAATGCTTTACGTAACTTAGGTTACACCCAATTACATATGACCAGTATCCATTTGAAAAATATCTAAACATTCCCTTTTTCCCATTTTTTGTATATTGTTAAACTCACATAGAGTTGAGAAACAACGATGTGTTTTATTGTAAAAGTAATTGAAATATTTTATAATTTTCTTTGTAAAATGATTTTGTAAATCTCTTTGTATCCAAATTCTTTTCCTAGTTTCAGGAACCCCATGCACAGCTCAACAATACATTTGAATTTTTCCTGAGAATTTTCTTAATACAATTCATTTTTCTTTAATTTCTATGCACAAAAACAGAAATTCTTGAGCATTATCTTCAACTTGTTAAGTAGTTAAGAAAAACTGATTGAAATTTATCGAACACAATTTTATTTAAGTGTAGGACAGTACTTCTCATACTTCCAGTGTTTGCTACTCAATATTCAATCATAATTTTCATCATGCCCCCCCTCCATACAATAACAATGTATTGAATTCAATAATACTGTAGTTTGACGCTAAAACTACTATACGACTTTAACCTCTAAAGTGACAATGGGGTTTATAAACGTTTCGCGAAGGCAAAGCGTTAATTTTCCAGGACGTATATATGCGTTTTTTCCAAGTAAGATCTTTTCTGTGCAATGCTATCCATAAAATTATTCCGAAGGCCATAGAAGGAAATAAAAGAACATTGACATTGTTTGTGAAGGATTTTCTTTTTTCAGAGAATTTGCTTATTTATTCCTTTTCTCCACACCCACTCTCAACAAATCACATACGTGTGCCTACGTGGAAAATGGTGGCACTGGGGAACGTATCACGTGATCTATAATTGGCAGTAAAGGGACCAATTATAAATTATTCAAATTATCAAGATAAGAGTTCATCTTTGTATATAATTTTACACATGACAAGTCTATGAGGTCACTAGTAATTATTAAACTTTTACTTTAGTATTATTAAATTAATTTTAAAATACATTGTGTGAAGTACTGATACATTAATAAATGTATTATATCAGTGTAAATATGTATTTTATTTTTTTGTATATTTTGCTTGTTTACTTGCAGTAATTTAATAATTTTTTTTTAAAATAATGTTTTGTTTTCGACTTTTCAATATGCTTGCGTAGCCCTCGTAAGGGACGCAAGCAACAGTTTAGCAACGCCCCCCTAGGGGGATGTGCTTCCTAGTTTGAGAAACGCCGGTGTAGAATTTTGAAGGAAAAAAAAAACAGAACAGAAAATTGTTATTTTTCAAATCATCTAAAAGAAATCAGAAGAGATTATTTACTTACGAAAGAAGGATGCTTCGTTTTCTACAATTGTCAAGAAATGTTGTCCTATTTTATTATATATATATATATATATATATATATTACAGTATTGTATGTATAAAAGATTAAAGAACAAAGTTCTTTGATATTCAAACCATAATTCTTCCCTTAAACTATTTTTGTACATCGACATTTTATCTACTTACTCATATTGCTGCATTTATTCTTAAAACAGACTTTTTGATTCTTTTATCCCATAAAAAAATTTTCTACCGTCAAAAAATATTCAATAATCCTGTTTTCCTTTCAATAAAACTAGAGTAGATTCTTTTATGATTTTTGCTAAGAATAATAAAATATGTTTCGTGAAAGAATTTTAAAAATGATGGAAAAAATATGCATGTGAGTGACTGTCTAGAGGCATTTTCCATGTGAAGCTTCGATATAAAAGGAAAAAAACAATATTTTATAAATTTCTAGAATACTTAAAAACTACAAAAGCGCGCAATGTTTTGCATATACAACAGTGTTTCTCAAACTGTGGGGCGCGCCCCCCTAGGGGGCGTGATAACCCTGTGAGGGGGGCGCAAGCATATTGAGAAGTAGAAAACAAAATATTGTTTAAAAAAATTATCAATATACTAAAAGCAAACAAATAAAAAATGAAATACAAATTTACACTTATAAATATATTAGTACTGCGCAATGAATTTTATAATCATTTTAAAGATACTACGTCAAGAACAAGTTTAATAATCATCAGTGTCCTCATAGGCTTGTCATATATAAAATTAAAATCAAAAATTAACACTTATCTTGATAATTTATACGGTTTACAATTAATACTTAAAAAAATGTCGGTTAAAAAATACGTGATTCGCTCCCCAATGCCACCGTTTAACACGTAAATGAGCGTATCTGGTCTATTGGGAAGGGGAAGGTTAAAGGAATAAAGAAACAAATAATCTGAAACAAGTAAATCCTTCGCAAAGACAATCAAGCTCCTTTTATTGCATTCCGAAGCCTTCGAAATAAATTTATGGATAGCAGAGCACAGAAAATATCGTACTTCACAGAAAGACGTATATATACGTCCGGGTCAATTAACACTTGCTGAGTGAGACGTTTATATACGCCGGTGGTATTTAAGTGGTAAAAGTCGAACTGTAGGTTTAGCTTCAAAATATGGTATTATTTAATTCAATGCATCGTTATTGTATGGGGGGGGGGCGCGATGAAAATAATGATTGAATATTCGGTCGCGAATATTGAAAGTTTGAGAAGCACTGATATACAACTTACATTTTTCGATTATTTTTCTAATGCTATAAAATTAAACGTTCCTTGTTTAGTATACCTATAAAATTGATATTGAATGTAATGAGAATGAACTGAAAAATTAAATTCATTTCAAACTCCAACTTAAAACTGTACATGTATAGCATAATGTATTCACCATCGTGGGATATTTAATACCCACTTTATACTTAAGGTATCCGACTACGTTCGGAACCGTGATTTTGATAAAGCATATAAATGGATAATTTTCATGATATTTTGTGTCACTTAGATTAGAATACATGTATAAAATTGTTTTAAGGACATTTTACCAAAAAAAAAAATTGATTTAAATACAATATTTTGGCAAAAAAGGAACTTAGAATAATCTTTTTTTCAAAATGTTCCTTTTTCGTGAAAAATGCTTCTATTATAATAATGTTTTGCCTGTATGAAGCTGAGAACTCTCTAAAGAGGCTCAACAAGAATTTTTGAAATATATAACTTAGAAGTGGGTTTATCCATATTTTACGACAACAAAGGGGAGAAATTTTGAGAAAAAAACGCCGATAATTATTTCAATGGGTGGTAACTCTGAAAATAATGTGAATTTTTCAAAACTTCTAGTTGAGCCTCTGCAAAGAGGTCTGAGCTATATACAGCCAAATCATTAACATAATAGAAGCATTTTTCACAAAAGGAGAACATTTTGAATAAAGAGTATTCTAAGTTAATATTTTGCCAAAATAGTGTATTTAAATAAATTGTTTTTATCAAAATGTCCTTAAAATAATTTTATACATGTATTCTAGTCTAAGTGACACTAAATATCATGAAAATTATCCATTTATGCTCTTATTTAAAATCACGGTTCCGAACGTGGTCGGATACCTTAATTTAAATGTTAAATTTTAAAAATATCCTTGTCCTTCACATGTAATAGCTAATACAAGGGAGTGCAATGAAATTTACAGCTCGTTACGTAAAAAATTAACTATTTAAAGAAATAAAGAGTTTTAGAACATGACTTGAAAATTAAACAGAAGAACGAAATAAGAAGGAAAGAAATTACTTTTAGCGATCAGTACTAATTGCTTCATATATATTTCTTTCTTATTTTATATATATATAATCTTAAAATTTTATATATACCATTGTTATTTTGATAAATGTGCCTAACTACAGAGTAGGTAATTTATCTCTTTCATTGCATTTCAACTTTTTATATGTGTAAAACTTTTTAATGCTTTATACTAAAGTTTCATTTTCATATTACACAATGTCCTCAATATTTTATGCATTTAAAATTAAATTTCGAATCATTTATGTGTCTGTGCTTTAGATATGAAATCGTAAAACCACTCTTATTATTGTAAATTAATAATTTATGTGAAGCATAAGTACTTTGAGAAATATTTAGAATTCATACAATATATTACAAAGATTTGTAAGAACATTATTATTATTATTACGATATAAAATGTTTCTAAATTAGATTTATTTCTACATATTTGATTTCACCACATTCATAAGTTTCTTAGAATTGTTGTAGAATTTAGTTGAGAAAAATTGCTGCGAAGCTGTGTTATTTCTTTTCAAAATCAAAAAACAACAGTTTTGATGCAGCAGTTAATAATTAAAATTTAAACTTCTGTAATAACCTGATTTTCCATTTTGTAAGTTTTGTTTTATTTTATTATTTCAGTTGCTTACAATGTGCTTTATCACTTACAGAAAGAATAGATGCTTCTAATTTAACCTTCTAATTTGTTTTTTAAATATAATTTCCCACTAATAATTCAGGTTAATTTTTTTTCCACAACTTTCATAGGTTTTGAACAGGAATTAATTGTACTTGTTATCAAGCTGATCTCTCAATTTCTTATCATTTTCCTGGAGAATTTATGATTTAATGCTGTAAATAATTCACTACATCAATTTAAACACACCACTTATATTTTAAGAATGAAGTAAAAATACATAATTTAAATAGAAAATTAATTAAATTGCTCAAATTATGTTGAATTACATCTAAAAGCTCTTAAATAATCATTTATAGATAAAATTATTTTTGAAAAATTTTGCTTTAAATAACGGCGTCTAATTGATGAACTTAAATATAATTAAAAAATGAAACAGAATCTTTCTAAAAAAAAATAATTTTGAAAAAAATTTTTTTTAAATGTGATAGAAATTAATCATTCATTAAATTAATGCAATCTAACAGTGATATATTTTAATAAGTAACCTTCAGTCTTCGACATTTTATTGGTTAAGATTTCAAACTGAATACTACGAATATCTACGTCAGTCTGACCGAAGTAACTACGGATATTATGGAATTAACTGGAACATTTTTTTTTTTACAAATAACTCTATGCAACCAAATAAATTAAGAAATAGTAGTAGTATTAATATAAGAGTAAAGAAAAGTATCAAAATACCAATTGAGGGTTTCAAATTATATTCTTTTGATAAACCCATGCTGTCGAAAAGGAAATATGAAGATTCTGTTCATTTCCAAGTTCGTCTACACGAGATATTATTGTGCAATATTTTTTTTAATTAATTCGAAGATTTAAAATGATGTATATAATTTTTTACACACTATATTCTAATATATAATCGCGATGAAATTTCTTAATAAATTTCCAAATTAAATGGAAAGTAATTAAGAAATATTATTTATCAGGGAAATGAATTAAAATATATATTATTTGAGATTTAATTAACTGAGCCCAACAAAGAATAAACTTAATTAATTCCTTTTCTAATTTATTAGACTTAAAAGTCAAATTAGCACTTGAAAATGATTTTTTTTTTACAAATTATATGCACTGTCAGAGTGCGCTAATATTTCACTGGCTTTCCAAAAGCCAAAATATTTATTTTTGTTTATTTATGCTTAAGTTTAATTACATTTTTTTTTGTAATATAAATATATTTTAAGGGTATTTATAAAACAAAGGCATCTGATTAATTAAATACTTTGAAATAAAAAAAAGATCAAATAAATTTAACATACTTGTAAAAATATTTAAAAGTTGCATGTATTTCATATTAGTATAAATTTAAAAATATCGTTTGCATTTATTTTCAATTTTTTATTTCTATTTTTTGCGAATCATAATGATAATAATTTCATAATTACTATTATTTTGATGAATAAAATTTTAAAATAAAATTTGCACTCATATTTTCTTAAAAGAAAATTATACATCGAGATAAAATTGTTTATAATCGTTATAAAATTGTTAGTCTGATTAGCTTACTGTTCTCAATAAATTACTGTAGTTCAAATAAGAATAATTCTTTTTGTTTACTTAAAATTATACTAATTTCTGTACTTATTCATAACTAAAGATTAAGTTCCTTAATCTTTCATTAGTTAAAGCAATTCCTTCCCAGAAACCACAAGAAGTTTTATTTCCTTTTAACTTATTGATATCTTTTTCATAAATATTTACCTCAAGAATTTTTTTTTTCTTCTTCTTACACATTGACATCTTTTTCATAAATGCTTATGATATTATTTACTTTATGAGACACTAAGTAATTCGATGTTATTTAATAGTCATTTTATCTAAAGACAGCTTAGCTTCAAAAATAAAAAAAAGTGTGTGTGTGTGTACTTATGTACGCACGTAAGAGGTTATTCTTCTTTGCCGTAATAAGATTAAAATCTTTCTAAAAATCTTTATCAGGGCAAGCTGGGCCAAGGGCGAAAGGCGGTGACGAGCAGAGTTGA
>BMAV01014626.1:327755-339371 GCA_019973955.1 Trichonephila inaurata madagascariensis | reverse complement strand
AAATAAGTCAATATCTTTTGAATGAGTAACATTCATAATCTGAGTCTCCTTATTCTGGGAAAAGTCACCAGGGCATTCCACTGCAAGATTTGCTGCCCTTTTTTTGCCATAATGAAATACAATTAAAATGCACAAATAAGAAGAATCGAGACAACGCTGCGCCAGATTTAATTTTAACCAGGATGCACCACGACAAGGCCTGTCACGTTACATTTCATTTTGTGAATGTATAAAGATTCTCAACACTCTGGAGAGCTCATCTGTCTTGCAGTAGATTCCTCCTCATTGTGGCATCGAGCCGGTTTTCTTGGCAAATAAGGGAATGGCTATTCTATAAACCACTAATTACCACATATGACTTTTAATTCTGCTCTGCCTCCTACTCATCAAATGAAGCTAAGGCGAATGCTTGAGAGCGTCTCACTAGTTCAAAGCCAGCCATTCTAGATTTTCTTCGTCCTGTAACCATGGCGTTATTTTGTCTTTTGACTGGGCACGATTGTTTAAATACCCATCTGCTTAAAATTCGACTAAAGGACACTTTAGCCTATACTCTTTATAACTTTGGAGAATCCGTGGATAAGGACCATATTGACGAATGCAATACATTATTGTCATTTAACTCGAGTGTTTTTAAGTATTGGGAAGCTAGATCAGGACTAATGGTCTAGAGGTCAAATGGCTGGTATTTGTATAGATAAATAATCATTTTATATGACAGATTACTCCTAGTATTTATTAATTGGTCCATTTTCTCTCAAAATATTACCAAAATGTGGCAAATCCTCTTAATGATTTCAGCATAGATTGTGACGGGCTCACGCGTCTTTTCATTAAAATATCCTTTGGGTTCTTTTGGGGCCAGAATTAATGGCAACTATTTTCCAACCAAAACCCAAGAAGTGAAACGTGAATAAAAGATGCAAATTAGAAAGCTTTAAAATATCAGATGTTAGAGTAAGAGCGGCGTGGCACAATTTGGAGAATGTTAAGAGAGTGCGTGATTCAATTGTGAAGTACCAGCCAGCAGAGGTTATCCCGAAGATACAGCCATTAGGTCAAGGTGCATACCATTGCACTCCAGTAAAGACGCAACTTCCATTAAGATTGGATCAATAGCTCGAAATTAAGGTAGGAATGACTATTTAATATTAGGACCTGAGATATTATTGGAATTTAGCTTAGGCGAGTTAGTTATTGATAGTGGTCCGAGTTACGTTATTTCGGTATTATTTATATTGTGTGTTTTGTCTTCGTAGATTCTCTCACATATATTATTATTTTATCTAATCTGTTAGAGGCTTAAGTTTGAAGGTCTTCTTGGAATCTTCTAGTTCTTTCGTTAATCTTACACCTCTAGCTTACGGTAATAATAAAGGAGAAGGGCACCCTAGGGGGCGGCGATATCTCTATTATTATCTCTGTAATTAGCTATTATAGCGGAGTAATATATTGGAAGTCAGTTTTTTTTTAATAATCCCAAAAGAGTTAGATTAGTTACACTACTCCTTTCGTCCATTCTAAAAATTCTTGTTGATGGAAAAATCAAAATTAAATTTCTTCAAAAGCGAGCATGTTTTCAGTAGCTTGAAATTTAAACAAAGATAGTCCCAATTTTTAAAACTGAATTATTCAATGCCTTATGTCGTAAATAAACCTATTTTAACATTCCTAAAGATGTAAGGTGAGTTAATTTCTAAAAATATTTGAATCAATTGAACATTTAAGAGTGAATAGAAAGGTACCAATAACTGAAAATGATAATCTTCATTTAAATTAGCGTTCTACAATTAAAGCAACTCTGATATATTTTGTCATTAAAAAGAAAACAATAAATGTAAATGAATTCATCATATTAAAGTAACTTTTAATTTCAGTACATGGATTACAATGATACGTGTTCATTTTAGCATTTATCAATAAGGATGCAGTATCGTCCAGCAGAAAAATGTACTATTTTATATGAATCATTTCATCATTATATAACTTCGTTAAAACATCAAATCCAATTAAAATAGTTGATGTCTCTTAATTGTGTGGTCTAATCTACTTGAAAGTCTATCGTTCTCTGCGAAATTATTAGTTATTTTGTTTAATAACTTATAAGTTATCTATGCATCGAAACAAATAGAATAATACAAATTTTGAATATCACAAGAGATTGAAATAAATTGTTGTTGACTCCAGTTAGATTATTTCATTAACTATTTCATAGAACAACATGTTTGTTTCAAAATGAAAAGAACACACTTATGTATATGAATGATCAATAGGGTCTTATATCAGTATTTTGTCTTAAAGCTTTTCATAAGCATTTTGTCCTGATATTAAAATTCTCATTGAATTGATAGTTCTAAAATAATAATATACCGTACTTACTCGAATCTAAGCCATACTATTTTTCCAGTGTTAATGCTTCTGAAAGTGTGGCCTAGACTCAAAGGCAAAACATTTGTTAGATAGGGATAATAGAGTTTCCAATCCTTTCAAAAGGAAAAATGCAGTCGTCCGTTCTAGCTACTAACATCGAGGACTTATTCTATTCCACATTTTATCTCAAATATTCAATCTATCTTAAACATCATTGTGTGATCGTATTTAGGAAATGTTTTGGATACATTTTCTTTTTAACATGAATGATATCGGAACCTAAGCATGAATGATACTGGAAGTAGTATCAAGGCAAGTTCACTATGGCACAAGTATGAAAAGAGAGGCCATTTCATATGTTAAAAAAATGGGAACAGAATAGAGACTATTACTAATTTCGTATGGATGAAACAAATATACGTCGATGGCGTAAAAAAGTGATATAATTTTTAATTGTAATTGTAAATATTCGGCAGTCGGTACCACTTATTTTATAATCTGCTAGAGAGCATTCTTTTAAAACAACTGTTGCACAACAAATGCGATCGATGGCACGGACGACGACACCGAGTGAAAAAACGACCACGATGACACCAATTCCGAAGTCAACTCTGACAATGTGAGTGAATAATCATTTCTGAAACATTATATTGATGGCTTGAATAATTATAGGTTAATGTATGCATTTTAAAGTTTTTAATATTGACAAAATAAATAACTTATTAAATTCCTACTATTTCTCATTAATTTTTTAAAGATTGTCTGAAGTATTGGATATTGATGAATCTTTTATACATTTTTTATTTTTAAATTTTTTCTCGGAAACATGTAGAGAATTGAGGGTAGGGCTTAGAATCACTGACGGCTGATTCGAGTAAATACTGTACGTCGCTACAGGCAGTTGCTTATATGTAATATTTATTAGGAGAAAGATTTATAGAATTTACGGTATCCCGTTATATATATGTGATAAACTTTCAAAAGTTAGAGTTCTGTCTTGAAAAATGTTCTTACTGTATTCACATCAAAGCAAAAGTAAATCCTGGATTGTTACGTTCTATACATTTTTCCTTCCAAACAACTCAGAAAGTAAGACTTCAATTTATCAGGCTTAAACATCTGAACACGTACGAATATTTTTTTTTTTTTTATAGTGGGTTTAAAAGAATATTAAACAGGGGCTTTAATCTTGCTATTGATTGATAATATTTGATTTTGGGAAAATAAAAGGATCGTGTTTTTTGATCAATATACAGTCTTCATGAGATAATGTTTGATTTTATTTTTCTTAAATGTAATTTTATATAATGGGTTTATATAAAATGTCATAAACTGTGTTTTTTGATTCTGTATAATCATAACATGTTAATAAATAATTTCTATAACTAACCGTAATATGCTGGTAATAATTCTACCTTTAGATGAATAAATTAGATATACTATTCAAATTATTAAACATTATTAACCCTTTCGCAATGGGCGTGTTATATATGCACTAGTCTCAAACCCCTTTATCTTGCGAAGGATCATTCAATGCACTTTTCCATGGGAACAGGCAATCGTGTAAAACAGGGGTACTCACTTTGAAATGCAATAAAATTACCTTGACAGTGTTTGCGAAGGATTTATTTATTTCAGAGGATTTGCTTATTTTTTCCTTTACTACCCACTCCCCCAATACACCAAATACGCTAGCCTACATGTTAAACGGTGGTATTTGAGAGCAAATCACGTAATTTTTAATCGGCATTGAAATAATGAATTATATACCGGAAAAAATCATCAAGTGTTAATTTTTGCATAGAATTTTACATATTGAGTCCATGGATTACTGGTAGTTGTTAAACGTTCTTAATTTAGTAATGCTAAATTAATTATAAAATACATTGAGCAGTACTGATATATTTATAAGTGTATTACATCAATGAATATGTGTATTTCATTTTTTATTACGTAAGAATGTATTTTGTTTGTTTACTTTCAGTAAGTTAATATTTTTTTTAAAAATAATCTTTTGTTTTCGACTTTTCAATATGCTCGCACCCCCCTTGTATGGTTATGACGCACCCTAGGATGTGTGCCACACAGTTTGCGAAACACTGCTTTAAGACCAAGATAACATGGGAAAATTGATCAAAATGTTATAACTCCTGTTTTGATTTTTTAAAATTATTATTTTTTTTTAATATATTTTTTTTATTTTTCTCACTAACACTAAATAAGAAGCATTTAAGAAACACTCCTTCACAACTTCTGCTCCAGTAAATGGTTTCTTATGATTACCAATAATATACAGGGTAGCTACTGCCGTATCAATAATATGAGCCTCTTAAGCTACCTGGCCCCCAACACGTGGGACTACAATCCCACTAACTGGGTGCACGTGCCAGAAAAAGGGCTCCGAAGGAATGTTGATACATGAATACTCAGAAATCGCTACTCCAGTGATAATATAACAAACTTCATAGGATGTCTTTGTTACCTCTGTGATATTACCACTGACAAAGCACTTTGTTGCTGTTGTGAAGATTATTCAAAAAAAACTTATTTATCTCCTCTTGAAAGAGATTTTCAAGTAAAAGTGTCATTGAATGATTCCTGTTTATTGATATTTTTTAAATACAGGACTTTCGTGACATATCAAACATTTGCTGATCCATGTTTGTTTTTCAGAACAAAATAGCCAACCTCCCAATCGTTTTGAAATGATTTTTCGCTTGGAAGATATGAAAGATAGTTAAAAATTAGTTCCAACATAAAATTCTCCCTATTCCACCGTTGTGGGTTATCACTAACTGTAACCGCTCCAAAGAGAAAAAGAATATTAATTCGTATCCTTATGACACCAACAGCAAAATTCAAAATTTTAAATTTCTTGACAAAGAATTTCCCACCAAATTTTTAATGCAATATTTTTTAATAAGTAAATTACTCAGAGCAATGGGCCATGACCTGGCCATTTGAAAAGACTCGGTGGGCTGCAGGTTGAGTATCGCTGCAGTAGAACCAGTAGGGAATGCGATTTACCAATGCATCACCCAGCTGCCAGTGACATTTGAGGTGGATGCATATGGGACATATCCGTCTCAACAATAATTTCCGTTGATCAGTACGTCGTCTTGAAAAGGTTAATTCTAGCCTGCGTAGTCTGCTTCCTGAGAACTGAGACCAAAAACAATTCTATGAAAATATGTTTATTCATAAATAGGTAAGAACATGCATCATCAAAAACAGAACACATATGCTCACAGAACCTTCAATCTCAATTCTACTTTTAATTATTTATCAGTTCTCTAGGTAACGACATCTGTTGATGAATTTCGAAGAATTGCGGATATTTTATTTTTGACGTGCCAATGAATTTTTGTTATATATATATATATATATATATATATATATATATATAATGCAGTTATTAATTAACATTTACCCTTAACTACCAATTAAAAGTTACATTGTTATATCCCTAGTGCCACAGTTATTCTTATAGGTACACACGTATGCGGTGTATTAGAGGGAAAAGAAAAGGCATTAATAAGCAAATTTTTCTCGGAAATAAGTAAATCCGTACAAACACTGTTTTTTTACATTCCAAAGCTTATGGAATAGTTTTATTGATGGTAGCACACGAAAATTATTGCATTTCTTAGAGACGTATATATACGTCCAGGCTATTTAACACACTGGTTGTGCAAGACGTACATATACGTTGGTGGCAGTTAAAGTGTTAAAGTATTTGAGAGTTTTGATGATTCAGTTTTTGATTTTTCTAAATTTGACGCATAGGTTTGCGGTTCAAATAAAAGAACACGTTTAAAACGGTACACTTAAAAGAACAAAGAATAAAAGTTTATGAGTACTAAGGAAATAGCTATAGGGAATACTGACAGAATATGTATTCACATATTGTGGTCTTATTAACAGTCTGTCGAGAAGGCCGATTTAGACAAAGTCTCGCGATGTACATTTTTATTTATCGTATTCTTGTGTTTTTAATTCAACATTCAATTCACTTTAAAATATATCCTTTGTTTTGTGTAACTAAATTCAAGAGTGGAATTAATTAATCAGATTCCTTTTTTGGATTTAATACATTTGATATGTTTTTTATGGCTTATGTTTGTACAAATTATTGATGACAAGCCAAACAAGAGAAATTAGGATTAAAAAAGTAAGGTTTTTTTCTCAGTTACTGTCATTATAATTTATCTGTACTATCTCTCATATATTAAGAATAGATTTTTCTCACTATTTTTGCTAGAAAATACCAAAGACTGTTATCCTACTTTTCATGGATCTGTTAATATTTTGAAATTTATAGAGAAAACGTCATCTACATTTTATATTAAAATGCTCTGGTAAAAAAAAAATATGGTAATTTTATGCAATGATTTAAAGAACAGTTTTAGCTACATAAAGAGCACTTTTTCGAAAAAGGTAATACTTAGTTCAATCTATTAATAACAGAATATTGTATTTATTAGTTTCTGAATACTGCATATTTCGGTTGAAGCCATCATATTTTTTCACTAAGAATTTCTTTTGGTTGTTCATCATCAAAAGTTAATACTTTTTTTACAATGCATATTGCACTTTTCTTTACACAGCATCAATTTCTTTACACAGGAATGTCGTAGCATAAAATTTCTCTAACACATATTTTACTATACTAATATTACTGCAACGAGAAGAAAATTCTACAACCATAGTTGCAAACTCTAAGATAAAACTGCGTCACTTGATCGTGGGTCAAAATTACGAAGTCCGTCGCCAAGTAAGTTGAACTACCCAGGAGACTGGATCGATGACGCGATCTTCCGCTCCCTATCTTCAAACTACGATATTGCTGGTGTTGTTAGCTTGGCTTGTTGGTGGAGGAGTGGCTTCATTAAGGCAAGGATCAATGGGGTAGCTGGTTTCGGCTATTAGGAATTGAGCATTGCTATTGGTTGTAGAGCAAGATTAAGTCCGTCGCCAATTGCCTTCGTGTTATCAAAAAGTGCAACTTTATTAATTAAACACTCAATCATTTACTCACCCGAAAGCAAAACTCGCAGTATGTGGAATTATATCTTTGATGTTTTAGATTTTACGAATAACTTAAGAAAAAGTATTGGTTTGACAGTTACAACAAACTATTTATTTGAATGTATTGTAATTATGAAATAAATCTACCAAAACATATTTTAATAATTTTTTTATAGATAAAACCGATCCGAGGATACGTTTTTACATACTCCAAAAATAGATTCTCAAGTAGTTCACAAAAGTATTATAAAATATTCTAACCGTATCTTCAATTAATTAAAAAACAAGACATTATATAAAACTACAAGTTACTGTTCCGCGCTTGCTTACTCTCGCAGATCCCCTAAGGTTGCTTTTGCATATTTCTTTATATTGATGTGGTTGGTGGATATCCAAGATTCCTTTGCTAATCATCAATATCTTTTTAATGTAATGCAGGAATTTTTTTACTGAATCTAAACACTAAAACTCTAGTGATTAGAAATGTAAGGTATATAATTATAAAAATTACATACATGTAGCAACCCGTACTTTTTATTTATGACTGATCGATTTATGATTCGTTCAAATTCAATAACCGGGGAAACTAACCTAATTAGTTTCCTAATCTATGTGTTAAAGGTTATCAAATGTACACTTATCTCTTGATTCGATTGTAGATCACTTCTCAGCTCTTTCCTAAACAGCTACAGTCCTCTTCAGATCAGCTTCTCTATTATTTCCGCTTCTCTGAACGGTAGTTATAGCTTGAATAATAACTTACGGTTGAACAAATCACTACTAATGATTCACGACTAGCTACTCAAGATTCACACAGTTCACGATCCACGATTAAATTTAAGGTACCCGACTACGTTCGGAACCGTGATTTTGCAAAAGCGTATAAGTTTCATGATATTTCATGTCACTTAGAAAGGAATACATGTATAAAATTGTTTTAAGGACATTTTAACAAAAAAAATATATTTAAATACCATATTTTGGCAAAAAATTAACTTAGAATAATATTTTTCAAAATGTTCTCTCCTTTTGAGAAAAATGCTTCTATTATAATAATATTTTGCCTGTATATAACTCAGATCTCTTTACAGAGGCGAAACTATGAGTTTTGAAAAATTCACATTATTTTCAGAGTTACAACCCATTGAAATATATAACTATAGGCGTTTTTTTCTTAAAATTGCTCCTTTCTGTTGTAGTAAAATATGGATAAGCCCACTTCTAAGTTATATGTTTCAAAAACTCTAGTTATTACCAAACAAAAGCATTTATTTGTATTTAAAAAAATGATTTTCAAAACATTTTAACAAAAGGGTACACGCGAGGTTTCTCAAATTTCTTCTGTCCAGCTAAATTGAAACTTTTAGTTGAAACAACAACTCAATACAAGTGAACGTCATGACTTAAGGTATCCGACGACGTTCGGAACAGTGATTTTGCAAAAGCGTGTAAATAGATAATATTTATAATATTTAGTGTCACTTAGAATAGAATACATGTATAAAACTGTTTTAAGGACATTATGACAAAAAAATTATTTAAATACAATATTTTGGCAAAAAATTAACTTAGAATAACCTTTTTTCCGAATGTTCTCCTTTTGTAAGAAATGCTTCTATTGTATTAATATTTTGCCTGTATTCAGCTCAGACCTCTGTACAGAGGCTCAACTATTATTTTTGAGATGCATAACTTAGAAGTCGGTTTATCCATGTTTTACGAAAAAAGAAGGGATAAATTTTAAGAAAATACGCCGATAATTATTTCAAATGGATGTAACTCTGAAATTAATTTGAATTTTTCAAAAATCATAGTTGAGCCTCTGTACAGAGATCTGAGCTATATACAGGCAAAATATTAATACAATATAAGCCTTCTTTACAAAAGAACATTTGGAAAAATGGTTATTCTAAGTTAATTTTTTGCCAAAATATTGTATTTAAATAAATCTTTTTTGTCATAATGTCCTTAAAACAATTTTATACATGTATTCTAATCTAATTGACACTAAATATCATGAAAATTATACATTTATGCAATTTTTTTTGAAATCATGGTTCCGCGAACGTAGTCGGATACCTTAATAACATATAAATATAATGTACTAGCTGGTATACCCGTTCTTCGCACGGGTAAATTGAAAAATCCAACAATACAGATTGAAGGATAAATAAGTTTTTAATGATTTAATTTTAAGTGAATATCTCAGCTGAACATTAAAAAAAACCATATTGTTAAATTTTAAGTCTGTAGATCGAATAGCTGATAAAAGGGATTTTTATATATTTATAACTCTCCGTAACTCTCTTTTCAGTCGATTTTTGAAAACACCTTTCTAAGCGGATCTCTGCTCAACAAAAGCAACACATTGTTAAAAGTTTTGTTTAATGAACGCTTAAAATAATGTAAATAATTTATATCTGGAAGTGTAATACATTAATATTACTTTCTGTTGTATTTAATTTATGTTAAAATCTTGCCACCACCTCTCCCTTCGAAATATAGTTTTATTATGAAATAAAAAAATACTTACACTGATTAAAGGAATAAATTAAAAGCGAGCGTGCACTGAGGCATAGCTAGACAAAACAAACAAGGAAAGTTTTGCTTCACACAAAAAAGATAGATATATGCTGTTGCGGGCTTTTTTGCTGATGGCAGATTTTCTTCTTGCCATCTGCAAAGAATGGATTACAGTAAGCGTGGTAAAAGATTGTGGATGATAGTGCTACATATTATAACGTGTCAGTGGTTCCTACAGTCTTATTGTCAAATCAATATTTACATTTCAGCATTCCGCTTGCAATGACTCTTCAAAACCGAATGGTAGCAACTCGTTCAGTTAAGTAAGCAGTTTATTTTTACTTTTTTTATACTTATGATTTTTAAAATTATTATTGTGTATTTTAAACATTTTATACTTTTCTAAAGCCCCATTCTTTTATAAATAATGCGTAAAAGATTCGAATCATTTAATTTAAATTTAAAGGAATTATATCTGTTTGAAAATTGTTTATATTTTTAGCCCTCCAGAAACATTTAACACCCCTGAGACTTCTTAACTTGCATTGTCTGAATATAGTGAAGTCATGTCTAGAATTTGATTAATAAATTTAAGTTCTTATTGGTACTGTTTTGCTAAAATTTCGAGTTGGATTCAATGACTTTTTCACTATGTTGCGTTTGGATCGGCCCGGGAATTTATTCAATGAGAAAGAACTCTTCACCTCGAACAACTTGTGGAGAAGGTACCACCACAGTATACCTTATTAAATAAGACACAATTAAGCATATTCTTAAGACAAAGAAAATATTAATATATAAGAGTTGCAATACTCTACATAAAAATAAATTGCATATAGTTATAATAGTGGTTAGTGGACATTCCGGTTTTGTAAATACCACACAATTAATAACCTCGGTATCATCTCTCGACTTCTTCAAATCATGTAGCTATGTGTTAAACTAAGGCATATTAATTACTATATTCCCCAGCTCCTTTTTTTTTCATAAATGAATTAAGAAAAGAAATTTCGATTAATTAGAATCTATATGAATGAATGAAATTATTTACAGCATGCAAATCTAAATATAAAATACAACCTCATAAACAATTTCAAAATGCTTACGGTCACGTCAAGTAGGAAATGTAGCACTCGATTTAATTTAATACAAGTATGTTAATCCGAAACAGCACACATCTTTGCTTGGGATCTAGCAGGACGTCTTTTTTTTCTTTTTTTTTTTTGAGGAATATCTGTCTAAGACGGATGATTTTGTGAAAAGGTACCTAGACTGTGTCAGCAGTCTTCAACCCTCTATCTGGTTATTCGATGTTCATGGTATTGCAGCTTTGGTTGGGAGAGGAGGGCGTGACTTCAGGAGTGGAGAACCATTGAGAGTGGTGCTGTGGAGGTGGGCTTTGATTGGAGGTTGGAAGTGAGCTTTTAAACTGCACTAGCTTTGAATTCGAAGAATTATTCTAATTTTAGTTTATTATTTTAAAGACAACTATTATAAAAAGAAAATAATTAGGAGGGAATTTAAAGGTTAAAATAATATGAAATTAAACTTTATCCATGAGAGCTTCTGCTAGTAGGCAGGTTTTTTCTTCGTCCGAATTTGCATTTTTAAATTTAGAGAGAAGATCGAGAATTTTAGGATTTTTCTTTACTAGGTTTGAAATGACATTAAAAAGTTCCAGAACTTGTATTAAGT